>JAKSZT010054494.1:1672166-1872974 GCA_026826555.1 Tolypeutes matacus | reverse complement strand
TAGTAAGGTTTTGACAATATTCTTTAATAATTTGTAACAAATGTCTCACACAGTACAAGGTGTTGGTGGTGGGTTGATGTTATGCATTTTTGCTTTGTAAGTTCACAACTTTTATTATACACTTATTGTTTATGTATATTCATGTATAAATGATATAAAAATAATAATAGGGTGGGTTGGGGGAAAATACTTTGGTTAGTAGAAATATTTTGAGGATACTCTTAACCATTAGTTAAAAATGTTTCACAACAATGCAAGGTATTGGTGGTAGGGTGAGGTATGAGAGCCCTATATGATGTTATGTATGTTCATTTTGTAAGTTCACAATGATTACTATACACTTACACTTATTGTTAATGTATGTTTATGTATGAGTGATATACTTCAATAGATTAAAAAAACAGTAGGGTGGGGGGATTGAATGTGGCTCAAGCAGTTGGGCACCTGCCTCCCACATGGGAGACCCCATGTTCGGTTCCCAGTGCCTCCTAAAGACAAGCAGATGCAACGAGCTGATACAATGAGCTAATGCAACAATCTGACAAATGAGCAGACACAACCAGCAGGCAACGGATATGGCTCAAGTGGTTGGGCACCCACCTCCCACATGGGAGGTCCCGGGTTTGGTTCCTGGTGCCTCCTAAAGAAGATGAGCAGACAAGCAGCAGGCAGACTAGGGAACCATCTTGGGGGGTGGGAGAACAAGGAGGGAGCAGATGTGGCTCAATCAGTTGAGTGCCTGCCTCCCACATGGGAGGTCATGGGTTCGGTTTCTGGTGCCTCCTAAAAACAAGGAAAAAAAAGCAAACAAACAAAAAAACCAACTCAGGGGAGCCAATGTGACTCAGTGGTTGAATACCGGCCTCCCACATATGAGGTCCTGGTTTCAATCTCCAGCCCTGGTACCTCAAAACCAAACCAAACCAAACCAAACAAAACAAAACAGTAGGGCAATATCATCAAGATGGCAGTGGCAGTGTAAGTCATCCCTCAGAAAGTTTCCCCTTAGAGACAACTAAATAAAAAGGTGGACTCCATTCTCTTTGAACTCTGGAGGATGATAGAGACTGAAGAAAGAGTCCACAAATACTGAATCAAAGAAAAAACCACCAAAAAAGAATGTAGAAGATCTGCAACTTGGACATGCCACTTTGGATTCCTCCCCCACACTCAGTTCTGTGTGGTCACACAGTAGCAGCACTCCAGCCTAGGCACCTCCTTCCTGCCTTAGTCACTGACCACAGAGCCACCCACAGCAATGACTAAGAACCCCACACACATTCCATGGGGACCCAAGGACACATAGACCCAAGGCGGGGCCTAGAGGTAGGTAAGTAGGCACATTTGAAGCCGTCCCCAGGAAACAAAAGCAACCCCCGGTGGACCTGTTGGCAAGTGGCACACACTTGCAACCCAGTGTCTAATGCATGGTGTACCTAAATGAAAAAAAAGAGTGTTTTTGAACAATGACCTCATCTCATTCCCAGGGGCACGATACCTGAATATGGAAGTTAAAGGAGGGAAAAAAGCCACTTGGAAAAAGAGGAAAACTGAACTGCTGTAAGGCAGAGCAGACTCAGGTCTGAAAGTTGTAGTGAAAAGGCAGCCCTGAGCATGAGAGATCAGTTGAGCAAGTCACAGCCACTTGGGAGGAAAATTTTCATAAAAACAAACAAATTTCAGGACTCCCAGAGGAACAGAGAAAGGAAACCTTCTGGAGGGGAAACAGTTGCACACAATAGGATAATCTTAAAAGTTTCAACGCATGCCCAGGGAAAGACACAGGTGCAGAAGACCTGAAAAAAAATCTGAACTGTAAATTATGGGCTGCTCTAAAAAAGTTCAGTATGAGCTGGACCAAGTGTTAAAGACCCATAATAAAAAAAAATAAAGTACAAAAAAAAAAAAAAAAAAAAGAGCCTCAACACACAATCTACAATAAAACTCTAGCAGGAGGGAGAAACTGAGTTCCAGAATTAGCATATCAAAATAATCAAATGCCTAGACATCAGTAAAAGATCACAAGCTATACAAACAAATGGGAAGATATGGCTCATTCAAGAGAACAAATTAAAACGTCAGAGGAAACAGACATGGAACAACTAACAAAGAAATTCAAGTAAATCTCCTAAATCAGTTCTAGGAGCTAAAGTAAAATACGGACAGAAATAAACTAAATATGGATATAGAGCAAAAAGTTACTAAGAAGACAATGTGTGAACAAAAAGAAGTAGAAAGTTAAAAAAAATTGAACATAACAGAATTTATGGGGATGAAAAACACAATAATGGAAATTAAAAATACACTAGACAAAACAAAACAAAGCAAAACAAAACAAAAAAACACTAACACTAGAGGCAATAAAATTCCCAGGACTTCTCGGGAACATAGTGGAGTAAGGAGCTCCAGGATCCTGCCGTTCCACCAAAACAACAATTAAACAGACAAGAATTGTCTGAAACAACTATTTTGAAACTCCAGAGGCCAGAAGAACACTGCACAGCATCCAAGGAAGAGCAGGAGGTGAGGCTGATAATTTACAGTAAAGAACTGTAAACTGCTCTCTCTGTGTAGCAGCTACTGGTACCCATCCCCCACTCTTGCAGCAAGCCACCATAGGGTCCAGTCCCTGGCTAGCTGCTGATGACAGAAAGGGACATAAAAATCCTCTTCCCTAGAAACAGGAATGTGCACTGCTGGGTGCTGGCTCTGAGGGCAGTTATTGTTTCAACCTGACCCAGAAAAGGGCAGCAGCAGACATTGGACAGGCATTGTTACAACCCAACCCTGACAGGGTGGGTGGAGGGAGGCAATGGAGATTTAAAGACACAGGCCTTCTTCAGGGCTGTGGGGGAAAGTTAGCTGAAGGGCTGCATTTGCTGGGCAGGCCAGGAAAGCTCAGCTTTGGGGAGCCGAGAGAAGTTTTTGGTGCCCTTCCTGATCCCGTCCACAGAGCACTATCTGCACCTGATTCATGGATCCCTGGCCCTATTTTGACTGGGAAAGACCAAATTGGGAAAGCCTTCTACAGGGTGATCCTCTTCCCAGCATTTTCCCTCCAGGCAAAACTAACTTGAGATAATGAAAGGAGTGTAAAAAACCATAGAGGTGGACAGTCTGGGACAAAGGCCTGCTGCCTTCAGATACCCAGGAGAGCGATGTTTGTCCCCTGGGGAACAGAGGAGACAACCAAACAGCTGTAAAAGGGGAACTATAAAACAACTAGCAAGTAAAAGCCCAGGACAAGACAGAGGCCTTGTAAGACAGGGAAAAGTCTGCATGTTGCATTCACCTTGGGCAAACCTTCCTGATAGGGGGGCTGAAGCTCAAGAAACTCTCTGTTGTATCACCAGCTGGTTACAAAACCAGGAAACAGACATCCCTGGGGTTATATCCCAGAGTTAACATTTTGAAATATTAAAATGTACAATGTGCAACAGAGTAAAAGACAAAGAAACAGTAAATAATGGCCCATCCAAATGAAGAAGATAAAAATACAGAAAACACCAATGAAGAAGATGAAAATGTAGACATACCAAACAAAGCCTTTAAAAAATGATCTTAAAAATGCTTAAGGAGATGAAGGAATGTACAGAGAAAGAACTACAGAATATCAGGAAAAAATGAATGAACATTATGTGACTCTAAATAAAGAGATAGAACTTTTAAAAAGGAACCAAACAGAACTCCTGAAGTTGAAGACCACAATAACTGAAATGAAAAATGCCCAGGAGGGTTTTAAAAGCAGAACAGATCTGGCAGAAGAAAGAATCAGTGAACTTGAAGACAAGGTACTTGTCAGGCTGAGGAGCAAAAACAAAAAAGATATATTAAAAACATAAATAGAGTCAGACAGCTATGAAACACCATCAAGTGCACCAATAAACACAAACACAATAAACACATTATGGAAGTCCCAGAAGGAGAAGAAACAGAGAAAGGGGCAGAAGGAATAATCAAAGAAATAATGACAGAGAACTTACCAAACCTAGCAAAAGATGGGAACATGCACATCCAAGAAGCCCAAGAACACCAAACAGGATAAACATGAAGAAAAATATACCCTGTCATATATTGATTACACTATCAAATGCAAAAACAAGGAGAGAATTCTGAAAGCTGCAAGGGAAAAGCAACGTATTATGTATAAAGGAATTCCAATAAGATTGAGTGTCAATTTCTCATCAAAAACCACGGAGGCAAGAAGGCAGAAGGTTGAAATACTTAAAGCAATGAAAGAAAACAACTGACAGCCAAGAAGTTTATATCCAGTGAGACTTTCTGGATGCGTGTATCAATTGCAATGAATGTGCCACACTAATGAAGGATGTTCATGTGGGAGGGTGTGGGAGGTGTGGGGAGTGAGGCATATGGGAATTCCTATATCTTTTGTGTAATATTTATGTGATCTAAGTATCTTTTTAAAAAATTTTTTTTAATAATTTTTAAAAATGAGAAGGAGATTAAGACATTCTTTGATAAACAAAAGCTGAAGAGTTCATCACCACTAGACCTGCCCTACAAGCAATGCTAAAGGGAATTATTCAGACTTAAAGGAAAGGATACTAGACAGTGGTTCAAAGCACCATAAAGGAATAAAGCCCTGTGGTAAAGGTAACCATTTTGGTAATTATGAATGCCAGTATTATTGTATTGTATTTGTTTGTTATGTAACTCCACTTCTTACTTCCCACAGGTGCAAAAATGCAAATATATAAAGAGTAATGCTAAATTTAGTTTTTTTTACATACAATGTACAAATATATAAGTGGTTAAAAAGTACAAAAAATACGGGGTGGGGGTCAGAGAAATATAGGGAAAGTACATGCTATTGAGGTTAAGTTGGTATTAAATCAAATATAATGGTTATATATTCAGGATGTTAAATTTTGATCCTATGGCAACCACAAGGAAAACAGATGAAAATATATCCAGATAAAAAAAAGAAGGCACTAAATATGGTACAACACAAGAAAGCAAATATTATAAAAGTAGGTTTTAATGGAAGCAAAGTGGTGGGGTACCCAATCAACACCCAAAAATCATTATTGTTTCTATACACAAACAATGAACAATCAGAACAAGAAATCGAAATCAAGAAAAAGATTTCATTCACAATAGCAACTAAAAGAATCAAATATCTAGGAATAATTCTAAGCATGGATATAAAGGACTTGTATACAGAAAACTACAAAACATTGCTAATAGAAATCAAAGATGACCTAAATAAATGGAATGACATTCCATGTTCATGGATTGGAAGACTAAATATTGTTAAGATGTCAATCCTACCCACAATATTTTATAGATTCAATGCAATCCCAACAAAAATTCCAACAACTTTCTTTGCAGAAATGGAAAGTCCAATCAAATTTATATGGAAGGGTAAGGGGTTCCTAATAGCTAAAGCCATCCATAGAAAGAATAATGAAGTTGGAGGACTCACAGTTCCTGATCTTAAAACTCATCATAAAGCCACAGTAATCAAAACAGCATTGGGAAGTGGATGTGGCTCAAGCGATTGGGCTCCCATCTACCATATAGGAGGTCCAGGGTTCGATTCCCGGGGCCTCCTGATGAAGGCAAACTGGCCCATGTGGCTAGCTGGCCCAAGTGGAGAGCTGGCCCACATGGAGTGCTAGCCCACGCAGGAGTGCTGGCCTACATGGAGTGCTGGCCCACATGAAGAACTGGCGCAGCAAGATGACGCAACAAAAAGAGACACAGAGGAGAGACAATAAGAGACACAGCAAACCAGGGAGCTGAGGTGGCGCAAGAGATTGAGCACTTCTCTCCCACTCCGGAAGGTCCCAGGATTGGTTCCTGGTGCCGCCTAAAGAGAAAACAAGCAGACACAGAAGAACACACAGAGACCAGACAATGGGGAGGGGGGATAAATTAATAAATCAATCTTAAAAAAGCAATAAAAAAAAACCCAGCATGGTACTGGCACAAGGCCAGACATACAGGCCAATGGAATAGAATCTAGAGCTCAGAAATCCACCTTCATATTTATGGTCAACTAATATTTGACAAGGTGGCAAAGACTACTCAGTTGGGAAAGAATAGTCTCTTCAGCAAATGGTGCTAGGAAAACTGTATCTCCATTTGCAAAATAAAGAAGGAGGACCCTCCCTCACACCATATACAAAAATCAACTCAAAATCAAAGACCTAACTATAAAAGCTAAAACTATCAAACTACTAGAAGAAAATGTAGGGAAGCATCTTCAAGACCTTTTGTTAGGCAATAGTTTCTTATACTTTATACCCAAAGCACAAGCAACAAAAGAAAAAATAGATAAATTGGACCTAATCAAAATTAAAAACTTGTGTGCTTTCAAGGACTTTATCATGAAAGTAAAACAACAGTCTACACAATGAGAGAAAAATATTTGGAAACCACATATCCAACAAAGGATTAGTACAAATTACATATAAAGAAATCCTTCAACTTAATAATAAAAAGAAAAACAACCCAATTTTTAAAAATGGAAAAAAAGTCCTTCTCTGCAAAGAAGATATACAAATAGCGAGAAAGCACATGAGAAGATGCTCAGCGTCATTAGCCATCAGGGAAAAGCAAATCAAAACCACAATGAGATACCATTTCATATCCCTTAGAATGGCTTCTATTAAAGAAACAGAAAATAACTAGTGTTGGAAAGGATACGGAGAAATAGGGACACTCATTCATTGCTGGTGGGAATGTAAAATGGTGCAGCTGTTGTGAAAGATAGTTTGGTGGTTCCTTAGAAAGCTTAGTATAGAAATACCATATGACCTGGCAATCCCACTACTAGGTATATACCCAAAAGAATTGACAGCAGGGGCTCAAACAGATATTTGCACACCAATGTTCATTATTTAAAATTATTTAAAATTGCCAAAATGTGGAAGCAACCCAAGTGTCCATCAAACAGTGAATGGACAAAGAAAATTTGTTACATACATACAATGGAATATTATTCAGCTATAGAAAGGAATGAAGTCTTTATACAAGCAACAATATAGATAAACTTAAAGACATCGTGTTGAGTTAAATAAGCCAGGCACAAAAGGACAAATATTGTATGATATCACTGATTTGAAACAATTAGAATAAGCATACTCATGGAGTCAGAACCTAGAATATAAGTTATCAAGGGATGGATGGGGATAGGGAATGAAAAGTTAAAACGTACAGGGTTCCTATTTCAAACTATGGAAATGTTTTGGTAATGGATGTTGGTGATGATAGCACAACATTGTGAATGCAATTAATGGCATTGAAATATCTATGATTAAAGGGGGAAATCTTAGGTTGTATATATGGTAACAGAATAAAAATTATTTTAAAAAATCCTTGGAACTATACTACAAAAACAGTGAACCCTAAGTTAAACCATGGACTTTAATTAATAGTACAATTATAAAATGTGCTATCATCAATTTTAACAAATGTTCCACACCAATGCAAGGTATAGTGGGGGGCTGGTATATGGGAATCCTGTATTTTATGCATGATTGTTCTTTAAACCCACAACTTCTCTAATAAAGGGAAAACATTTCAAAAATTTTCCAAAGAAATACATTAAAGGCATACAACAGCAGATTTTAACAGGCAAAGGATGGAATCGGTGAACTAGAAATTAGGACAACTGAAATAAAGTCAGAAGAACAGATAGAGAAAACAATTTTTTAAAATTATGCAGGGTCTGAGTGATATGTAGGACAACATGAAGTATACCAACATATCATTATGGGAGTCTCACAAGGAGAAGAGAAGGAAAGGGTACAGAAAGAATATTTCTGAAATAATATTTGAAGAAATAATGTCCAAAAATTTCCTAACTCTTATGAAAGAGAACTCTTATATACATGTCCAAGAAACTTGACATACTCCAAACAGGATAAACCCTAATATACCTACTCCAAACTAATCAAAATGTCAAATGTCAAAGATAAAGAGGGAATTCTGAAAGCAGCAACAGAAAAGCAATTCATCATATACAAGGGATCCTCAATAAGATTAAATGCTGATTTCTTAAAATAAACCATGGAAGCAAGAAGACAGTGGTATGACATATTTAAGGTTCTGAAAGAGAAAAACTGCCAGTCAAAAATTATTTTTCCGGTAAAACTGTCCTTCAAAAATGAAATAAAGTTTAAGACATTCATAGATAAACAAAAACTGAGAAAGTTCTTCACAAAAAGATCTGCCCTAAAGAAATTCTGAAGGAAGATCTTCAAATTGAAAGGAAAGGACAGGAGAGAGTGGCTTGGAGCAGAAAGAAAAAGTGACGATCTCCTGTAAAGGTAAGTACACAGGTAAATGCAAAACCCAATAGTACTATATCCTCAGAATATAATTCTATAATTTATTTCCTGTAAGAGTTAGAATATAATTGAATAAGAACTAATCATATTTCCTTGTAGTGGACAAGCAAAATATAAAGAGGTTTGTGTGACAAAAACAACACAAAGATGGGAAATGGAGGGATATAGTAGCAGAGGCTGTGTTAGCTATTGAAGTTAAGTTGGAATCTTTTCAAACTAGTAGATTATAGATTTAGTAAGTTATATATATTTAAAATACAGAGAGAAAAGGAAATGAGAATGGGATCAATCAGGTATATCACAAAAGTTCAACTATATACAAAATGAGGCTGCAATAAAGGAAGAGGGACAAAAAAGCAACAACAAAGGACAAAATGACTGAAGTAAAAACATTCAGTAATAACACTTAATGCTAATGGATTAAAATCCCAAATCAAAAGACACAGATTGGCAGAATGGACAGAAAAGCAAAATCCAACAATATTTTGTTTACAAGAGATTCACCTTAGACCCAAAGACATATATAAGTTGAAAGTGAAAGAATGGGGGAAAATATTCCATGCAAATAGTAAACAAAAGAGAGCTGGAGTAGCTATACTAATATCTGACAAAATAGGCTTTAAGTCAAAAACTGTTACAAGAGACAAAATGGACACTAAATATTAACAAAAGGGTCAGTACACCAAGATTTTTGTATCTATATTCATGAGGGATATTGGTCTGTGACTTTCTTTTCTTGTGATATCTTTATCTGGCTTTGGTATTAGGATGATGGTGGCCTCATAGAATGAGATGGGAAGTATTCCCTCCTCTTTAATTTTTTTGAGGAGTTTGAGAAGTATTGGAGTTGTCTTCCTGGAATATTTGGTAGAATTCACCTGTGAAGCCATCTGGTCCTGGGCTTTGCTTTGTTGGGAGGTTTTTGATTATTGATTCAGTCTTACTTGTTACTGGTCTACTGAGATCTTCTATTTATTCTAGAGTCAGTTTAGGTTGCTTACGTGCTTCTAGGAATTTGTCCATTTCATCTAGGCTGCCTGATTTGTTGGCATCCAGTTCATAGTATCGTCTTATCATCCTTTATGTTTCTGTCACATCAGTAGTTATATCACCCCTTTCATTTCTGATTTTAATTATTTGCATTCTCTTTTTGTCTTTGTCAGTCTAGTTGAAGGTTTGTTAATTTTATTCATCTTTTCAAAGAACCAACTTTTGGTTTTGTTAATTCTCTCTATTGTTTCTTTTTTATTCTCAATTTCATTTATTTCTGCTCAAATCTTATTTCCTTTCTTCTGCTTATTTTGGGTTTAGTTTGCTCAACAAAATACTAGCAAACCAAATCCAACAGCACATTAAAAGAATTATACACCATGATAAAGTGGGATTTATCTCAGGTATGCAAGGGTGGATCAACATGAGAAAATCAATTAAGGTAATACACGACATTAACAGAACAAAGAAAAAAAGCCCCGTGTGATCATTTCAATTGATACAGAAAGGCATTTGACAAAATTCAGCACCCTTCCTGATAAGAACACTCAGAAAAGTAGGAATAGAAGGAAACATCCATAACCTGAGAAAGGGCATATATGAAAAGCCCACAGCTAATATCATACTAAATGGTGAATGACTGAAAGCTTTCCTCCTAACATCAGACAAGAATGCCCTCTGTCACCACTGTTTTTCAACATTGTACTAAATTCTAGTCAGAGTGATTATGCAAGAAAAGAAATAAAAGCCTTCTCAAACAGGAAAGGAAGAAGTAAAACTCTCCCTATTTGTAGATAACATGATCCTATATATAGAGAATTCTGATAAATCCACAACAGAGCTCATAGGGCTAATAAGCAAATTCAACAAAGTGGCAGGATACAAATCAACAAACAGAAATCAGTGGTGTCTGAGGACCAGATGTGGTTCAAGTGGTTGAATGCCCTCTTCCCACCTGGGAGGTCCCAGGTTCAGTCCTCGGTGCCCCCTAGAAACAAAACCACAAAAAACAATAAGCAAAACAAATGAGAAAACAAACTCAGGGGAGCCAATGTGGCTTAGTGGTTGAGCGCTGGCTTCCCACATATGTGGCCCAGGGTTCAATCCCCAGCCCCAGTACCTCAAAAAAAAAAAAAAAATCAGTGATGTCTCTGTCCATTATTAATGAACAATCAAATGAGGAAATAAAGGAAAAAAATCCCACTTACATTAGCAAGTGAAAGAATAAAATATCTAGGAATAAATTTTACCAAGGATGTAAAGAACTTATATGTAGACACAAACAACAACAACAACAAAAAAAAACATTGCTGAAAGAAATTAAAATAGAATCTAAATAAATGAAAGAAGCTTCTGTGTTCATGGATTGGAAGACTAAATATTGTTAAGATTTCAATTCTACCAAAGTGATATACAGATTCAATGTAATTCCAATAAAAATTTCAACAGATTTCTTCACAGAAACGGAAAAACCAATCATCAAATTCATATGGAATGGTAAGCGGCCCAAAATTGTCAAAGCCATCTTGAAAAAGAACAAAGTTGGAGAACTCACATGTCCTGATCTTAAAACAGACTACAAAGCTACAGTAATCAAAACAGCATGGTATTGGCACAGCCATATAGAGTAATAGAATCAAATTGAGAGTTCAGATATAAACCCTCACATCTATGGCCAAGTGATTTTGACAGAAGTGCCAAGTCCACTCCTTGGGGAAAGAACAGTCTCTTCAACAAATGGTGCTGGGGAAACTGGATAGCCGTACACAAAAGATTGAAGGTAGACCCCTGCTGCATCCCATATACAAAAATTAACTCAAAATGTATCAAAGACCTAAATGTAATAGCTACAACTATGAAACTCTTAGGAGAAAACATAGAGGTAAATATTCATGACCTTAGATTTGGCAATGGATTCTTAGAAATGACACCAAAAATACAAGCAAAAAAGAAAAATGAGAGAAATTGGACTTTGTCATAATTAAAGGGAAAATTTACATCTCTGCGCACCTGTAAGTGTAACTACATTGTAAATTTCCTAAGGGTAATTTTTGTCTCCTTCCTATTAAACACTTATCATATTTTAAGCATTTAACAAATGTTTCAAATCAAATCCAGCACATTAGATTCTCGATAAAAACGTTTTGGACAAGTGAATTTATAGGTTGAGGAGTTACTGTGCTTCCCACCTCCCTCTCCATTCATAGTGCCCTGTGGCACTTCTGTCAGAGAAATGCCACATTACTAACTTTTATATCTGATTCTTTCAAAAAAAAGGATTCCAAGCAGCTTTCAGTGTTACCACACAAGAGAAAATAATTAAGAAAGTCGGAGAGATGATTATATAAGTAAGCCAAAGGTCAACATATCCCCAAAGATTCACAGTTCCTTGAGGTGAACTGCAAATTTGGTTCTGAGCTTCCTAGCAATCATCAGAAAGCGAGAAGGTTAATTACAGAATTCACATTGTCCATACACTTCAAAACTAATAAATTGCTCAGCCGTTTCAGTGACTGAAAATAGATTTTTTTCCCTTGAATTCTCATAAAAAGTTTTAAAATATATATATATTACTGCTTCAAGAATACCCTACAGGCAATGAAATACGGATTTCATTGTTCTATTTTGTATTATGACACCACGGCATAATTATAAATAGTCGACTGACTCCAAAAGGGACCAAAACGATTTTGTCGAGGTCTCAATCTGGTAATACAGCTTAATTGTATGGGGGGAAAATCACGTATCCAGAATGACGGAGAGATTGATTTACAAGTTTGTTTTCCAAAAATATTTATTCTTTACAATTACATTTTATCTAAACTTATCTAGCGTTAGGCAATAGAGACCTCTCCACTACAATCTCTGGCACCTGGAAATGCCTGTAATATTACCTCTATGTCTTTAACTAAGGTACCTTTGACATCATTATTTTTATGAACGTTCTGGAACTTTCCAGGTCATGTGACTGAACAGGAAGCCATTATACCGCCCCAACACGGTGAATAATGGAGTTCCCCGAGGGAGCGCCCCCAAATTTCTCGGAAAACAATTCAACACCAACAGCTTCAACATCAAAAGTAACGAGCTACCAAGGTGCCCAAAGACCTGAGGACCATGGTGCCGAAACTGCCTGTGATCCTGGCGCCGAAGCTGCCAGCAACCAAGGAGCCCAAATTCCTGTCGGCCCTGGCGCCCAAGCTGTTGCCGACTGCGGTGCCCAAGCTGCTGCCAAAACTACTCTGGAAAACTTGCCGGAGGGGAAAGGTAAGTGGCTTTAAGTTTTCTCACAAGCCGAGAATCCTCTTCTGGATAGGCGAACTGCTAGCGGTTTGTCTGAACCGCGACCATCTTTAGGGCAAAGAAGTGGAGTAACTTCTGTTCCTCTCAAATAGATGTAAAATAGTGACTCTGCTGAGGAGGGGGGTATGGCAATCAAATTGGAGTCGTTTCGGCGCAGATACTAGGTATTTAATGAGTTTGAGGGGTGCATTTGTCACCAGGCGAAGTCACCGCCCCAAGGGAAAAATACTTCCAACCTAACGGATTCGAAGGGCAAACAAATGGGCCATTTCTTCTACAGGTGTCACTATATAGTAGTGGAAATAGTCTGTGCGCCTCGAAGGTCGCCACTGTGGAAAGGTGGAAAAGTATTGCATCGTGGAGCCTCTGGCTGGTTCCTCGAAGTCCCTGCTCGCTGGGCGCCCTTTCAAGCCTTCCCGCCCGGCATGCGCCAAGCCGACCCGCGCGCCTCGGGGCAGCCGCCCAGCGGCTGCTGCCCTGGAGGCCGCGTGGGGCGTCCGCGGCGGCGAGGTGGGCGGGGCCAGGCGAGCGAGGCGGCGGCTCCTACCTGTCCAGCGCCGTCCGCTCGCCATAGGCCAGCTCGCCGGCCTCTCGGGCCTGCCGGGGGAGCTCACTCACGCCCCCGCCCGGAACCCACGGGGCAGAGGCAGTACGGATCCACACACACTTTCCGGTCCTGGCGCGAGTTAGCGAAGAAGCGGGTGAGTCGGCCCGGCCGGAGGGCTCCGGGGACAGGGTCAGCGCTGGGCAGCGGCGCGTGGAGTTCCCTTCTCCAGCCTGCCTCAGCAGGAAGGCGCGAAGGCCGGGGTCCTTTGACCCCGGGGGAGGTTTTCCAGGGAAATAGGATCAAAGCCCAGGAACTGGAATTTTCCCTTGGAAGTTTAATGTCCCCAGGGAAAAGGGTGGAGTGGACATTTCCCTCAAGCTGCAGCCAGTGGCTGTGAACTTGAGAAAATACCAACTTTGATTTGTGGTGACTCGTGCTGCCTAGAGCATGGTGTCAGGTGCCCTCCAGCTAATTTTTATAATTCTGCTAAAGCCAATGGAGTTGGGGTTGAATGAGGGAGGGCGGCCCTTTTAATTTAATTAGGTATCAAAGAGCCCTTGCTGGCAAAAAGTGGATGCCTTTTTTTAAAGTAAATGCGATACAACCAGTTCTTTGGGTAAATGTAGGTAGCAAATTAAAGTAAATAAAAGTCATTACATACAAAGTTGTCCACCTGCTCTCCCATCAGACCTCCCCCCTCCTTTTTTTTCCATTAGGGCAGTGTACAAGCGGCTACTTTGAAATAGTTTCAGTTCTTACATACTTTCATGAGAGAGGAGTTGCCAAAAAGGAATTGCAGTGAACAAAATGCCCTAGTCTTAGTTCTGCAGAAAAATCTAAAAGTTACTACTGATCTGATAAAATCTTGCTAAGAAGCTTCAAATAATGTGTTTCTGCTCCCAGCCTTAAGTGTTTAACTCTTCCATTAGGCAACGTGCTCAGCTTCGAGAATTTAATTTAATTTAAATAACGTTTTTCTTACGTTTACATTTTTCATTTTTGTCTTTATATATAATTGTTACAGAGGTTTCTGTATGAAATAAGTAGAGAAGTAATGACTATCACCAATAATGCGTTTGTGATCCTCTCCCCCCCCCCCCCATCTTTCTCTTCTTTGGTGCCTGCTTTTCCACTGGAAAAGGCTACTACAACCTTCTGACCTTTCTGATTATTTTCGAGGCCAACCAAGGGACTGAAATCATAACTGGTGAATGATTTCACCCTAATGAGGTCCCAGACCCACTTGCATGTGCTTAAAAAAGGAGGGGGTGGGGGGCGGCTTCAGTGCTCTTAAATGAGATTCAAATTCAGAACTCTGAGCTCAGTTAATGTTTACAGAGTATTAGGGACTGGGCATTAACTGGATTTTGTAACTTGGTGTTTAGCATAGTATCTTTAGAACATAAGAAAATGTCAGATTTCTCAAAGGTGGAAAGAAAAATATCTTCATCAGAAGAGGTGTGTACCCTAATACCCAAAATTCAAGCCACTACAGATACATTTCAAATAGATGGAAAATAAGATTTAAAAGAAAGTTTGAAGGAGATTATTCACTTTACAGGACTGTTTTCACTTTGTTTTTGTAAAGGGATCCATTAAGGGGTCCCTTAAAATGGCTTTTAGGGGTATTTCAAATTAGGTGGTAGTTATGAGGATTAAATGAAAGAATAGACCTAATGCTCCCAGTGTAGTAGCTGACACATAGAATACATGCAGTAAAAATTGGTAATGAATAAATCAGATTTTAAGTTCTATTATTACTGTTCAAGAACAGATCTATAGAGTGAAGTTAGGTGCACTCATATAGATAATCTAGCCGTAAGAACTGGACTCCTAATTTTTCCCTTAGTTGGCTCAGAGGATCTTGATACTGGCTTTAGAGTCATAAAAAACCTGCCTTCTCTTCCATGCACTGCTTAATTCTTATCAATCTATTAAAGCAAATGAAATATTTAAAATTAAGCGTTTATTTCCTTCAAATCAGTGTGGAGCATTTCAACAAGTGGTTTCTGAGTTGATTTCCATCTTCGGTTAGTATTCTTCCCTGCAGAGATCATGTAGTTTACCTTAGGTAGCCACCACCTGTGTTGCTGAATTGTAGGCCTTTACCTGAGTGTTTAATAGTATCACTAAGAAAATGAAATCATGTTTCATGATAGCTCTTACCTCATTTGCTATACATGGTTGATTTAAAAAGCATTATTGCAAACTATACTGTAAACCATTGACAATGTTTAGTTGCTATATTTTACTATCCGTATAACAGTTATAACAATGCTAACATCCATTAAAAAAAAAAAAAAAAAAGGCTTTAATATGGGGTGGGGAAGGGGGAGGGAGGTTGGGTAAAAAAAAAAAAAGCATTGTTATATAATTTGGGTTAGCTTTGGAAAATCTGCACATGTTGGAAGGGACATAAAGTGGCTTTTACAAATAATCAAGTTATGTCAAGTAAAGTATTTCAGAGCCGTACACACATCATTCCAATGAGGATACTGAGCAAGGTCCTGTATAATTTAACCAGTACTATAAGCAGTGGTCAACAATTGGAGCAAGAGAAATTTTTAGTGACTTTCTGATGGTTTTGTTTTTGTTTTGTTTTCATGAACTCAATAACAAGAGATGAGTAAAAGCCAGGATGAACCTCCTCATGAACTTGAGAACCAATTTATATTGCGTCTGCCTCGGGTAAGAAACCCTTGCTTACATCTCATAACAAATGTCTTCAGTGCATAGGTATTAGTTCAGCTTAGATTTTGTAACATTTCTTTTTAAGGTAAGCTGTATAATAACTCAGAACATTGGTTTTCTAGGGACCATTTTCTATCAAGCGATCCTATCCTAATATGTACTTTTTGGCAGCACTTCTTTCCTTCTTTTCATATCACCTATTATGTGGGTTTATTTCCTGACAAACAGCTGAGACAATGATGGATTCAGTCACTTAGTACAGACACTAAGAGCTAAGACTCTTCTGAAATCCTTTCTGTCACCTCAAAAGGGGCAATGTGAGGGACCATCAGACTCGCCTAAAAATTCATCACCATGCAAGACAGTTGAAGCTCATCTCAACATTGTGTTAGGGTTTCTTCTCCCATTGATACCTGTATTCAAGCATTTTGTAATCTTAAAAAAAAAAAACAAAAACGATAGGGAGCAGATATGGCTCAAGCGGTTGAGCACTGGCTTCCCACATGAGAGGTCCCAGGTTCGATTCCTGGTGCCTCCTTAACAACAACAAACAAACAAACAAATGAATAAATCAACTCAGGGGAGCTGATGTGGCTCAGTGGTTGAGCACCACCTTCCCACATACAAGGTCCTGGGTTCAATCCCCAGCCCCACCTCAAAAAAAAAAAAAAAAAAAAAAAACTATATTAGGGATGGGGTTCAAAGAAGTATTTCCCAAATTAGGGCTAATTTACCCAGTACTCTTCAGCTTAGCCTTTCCTTGCAATTTCTTTTTTTTTTTTTTTCCATTTTAAAAACAATTTACTGAAGTATATCATTCTTACATGAACATACATAAACAATAAGTGTGTAGTAAAAGTTGTGAACTTACAAAACATACATGTATAACATCATACAGGGCTCCCATACATCATCCCACCACAAATACCTTGCATTGTTGTGAAACATTTGTAACAAATTATGAAAGTGCATCACCCCAATTATGAAAGTGCATCACCACTTTCCTTGCAATTTCAACTGAAGGACAGCAGTAAGAGGCAGGAATGTAGAGCTTGGAGAAACCATTAACTGTAGAAAACAATGAGATGAGAGTCAATCTCATCCTAACTTGATGTATACAATGTGCATGATACATGACATCATTATAAAGGTTTGAGAAATTTAAAGTTTTTAATTTAAGGGAGGTCTTCTTTTGACATTTCTGTTCTGTTAGCTGTCAAGTAGATAATACATCCTTCTGATTTTTCAATTTACCTCCTTTTTAGGAATATGCTTCTACTGTCAGGAAGGTAGTACATTCTGGAAGTGTCATCAGTAAGGATAAACTAAAAATTGACTTATATCGTAAGTAGTTAATATCCATTCACCCTATATTGAACAATAACTTAAGGGACTGCTGTGTGCCAGGCATTATATGAGATACTAAGGATGTGAAAAAGAATAGAATGTGGTCTCTGCCTTGATGGGCTCACAATTTAGAAAGACTTAAATCACTCAAGGGAGTATAAAGAAGTATATAAGGAAGAACTCAGGGGTCAACTGTGGGATGTTCATACTGCTGATTATTTCCTACTAGATACCAGATTTGTGATTTTTTTTATTGTCTAAGGCAAGAGCAAATGAATGCACTGTTCTTTGTTTACAAAGATGACATTTCTTTCTTTCTTTTAAATAATTTTTATTAGTTTTCTTTTATAAAAACAGAGAAGTGTATAAAAAGAAGAAAACAAAAAATGGCCCATAATTCCACCATTCAGGTAATCTCTATTGATATTAAAATAGTAAAAGTAATACAAGTTCATGGTTAGAAAATTCAAATAAAACAGAAAAGTTTCAAAAAGAGAAAAGTAACTCTTCTTCTTCATAGTGCCCCGAACTCAATGCCAAAGGTAACTAATATTAACTGTTTCTTCTTTTTTTACATTAGGATTCACTGTTTGTATTGTATAGTCATATGGTTTTTTAAAAATTTTATTCTAGCAACATATATACAACCTAAAATTTCTCTTTTTAACCACATTTAAATATGTAATTTATTGGTTTTAATTACATTCACAATGTAATTCCCCACCATCTATTACCAAAACCTTTCCATCACCCCAACCAGAAATTCTGTACCAATTAAGCATTAACTCCCCATTCCCTGCCCCCACCCTGGCCCCTGGTAACCTCTATTCTAAAGTTTCTATTGTTTATTCTAGTTATTTCATATCAGTGAGATCATATAATATTTGCCTTTTTGTGTTTGGATTATTTCACTCAGCATGATGTCTTCAAGGTTCAGCTATGTTGTTGCATATATCAGGACTTCATTCCTTTTTACAGCTGAATAATATCCCATTGTATGTATATATCACATTTTCTTTATCCAATCATCTGTTGATGGACACTTGGGTTAAATTCAACCTTTTTTTCTTGTGTTTCCTTACAGTCAAAACTTTTATGCATAATACCAGCATTTAAATAATCTCTCTATATATTTTAAATGAATTTACATAAAAAGGATCATGTCAGAAATGGTTCTGCATCCTTTTTTTTTCACTTAATATTGAAGATTACACCTGAATCCTCTTGGGTCCAAAGACATTCATGTTTGAGACATCTGGGCAGGATTCAGTTCAATATATAGCTATTTATAAAACTTTTATCTTTGAAGCTAACTAGAGACTATAACTTGAGACTTATTAGCACCATTCTGTGGTCAACCTTTTCCTCAAACCTTTGAAAACACACATGTACAATGACAGGTTGAGTAGTGTGGAAATGAATGGGTTCAAAGGAATGGAATTTACCTTTCAGGATGAGAATTTTTCACAACCATTAACAAGAAACTTAGTTATTTTTGAACAAGCAACATTACCTGGGAAAAGAGAGCTTCATACACTCTGCCTTCTTTTCTCTGGTAAGTTCCTAATTGGGTACACAATTCTGGCATTATGAGAAATAGTAGGTTTCACTGAAGGACTAATTTTTCCCATATAAGTCTTCATTACTCAAATCCTAGTTAAACTTAAGAGTTCATTGGGAAGATGTCAACTTTAATCTTCTCTACTTCTCTTCAGCTGATGGACGTCATGCAATTGTTGAGGTAGAAGATATGTCTTTAACTGCTAAGCTGGTTGATTTGCCTTGTGTTATTGGAAGTCTGAAAACTCTTGATAAAAAAAACTTTTATAAAACAGCAGATATTTCCCAGGTATGGACTAGTTTTTTTTAAAATCTACTAGCTCTTACATCCTTCAAGGAATTCCTTTTCCCCTCCTTTTCTCTTTCCTTCAGGGCTCCTTTCTACTTGGTGAATGACTGCTTGCCATTGCTAATTTCTAGATTTATTGCACAGGAATAAAATGCATGTTCTGGTTTCGTGTTTGATACTTAACCTTTCACTACTTTGTTTTATCCAAATAGCTTATAAAGTCCCCTGTTCGTTATTTATAATGTCTTTTATTAATTTAAAACTATGAGCAGCTGGGATAGTCTGAACTTTCTGCTAAAGCAGTATGCTTTTAACTCTGGAGGTTTAAATTGGTTCTTATTCATCATCTCTGCTATTTCTTGTTTCCTATCTGAGTCAAAATGCTAAGATATACCTGTCTCCAATATATTCCTTCAGCAATGGTAAACACTCTATATAAAAACAAACAAATAAAACACTTTGAAGTCCGTATACAGTGCTGCCTCACTGAGAGGGAAAGAGAGAAAAATATATATAATACTTGATTTGATTTTCTGTAAATACCAAGTGTTAATCTCTTTACTTCTATGCCCCAGGATTTCTGGTAGTAGGAGTGATCCTGATACATTACCAAACCAAAATTTGGAGCCATAGTCAACTTCTTTGTCTTTGAAAATGTAGATGCTTGTGTGCACTGCTGATAGTGATCTCCACTCTTCTCCGGAAGAACCAGTTACCTCAACTGATCTTAAAGTAATCAGGAAAAATGAAAAGGAGAGACAGAAGAAATATGTCTGGAAGCATGGCAGTAAGTCACCAGTCTTTTGCTCATTCTGGCTTACTACATGTATCTGCTGACTCCTAATTATTTGTGAACCAGGAACTTGTTACTTCACTTAGGAGTTTGATTCATTAGGCTCCCAGACACTTTTAAAGGACTGAGTCATGTCTTGAGCCAGTGGCTTGTAGGAACATGAGCTTTCTCTTTATTAAATTCAGATAGATATGTGACTTTCATCAATCATACATACATTTCACCATGTCATGTTTATTTTAGTTACTCCACCACTTAAGAATGTCAGAAAGAAAAGGTTCCGGAAAACAACAAAAAAGGTTAGTTGCATGGTATTTGTGTGTTTGCTGGGTGGATTGGAAGAGGATTATGTGCAGGAAGGAAAGGGAGAAATCAGTTGGGAATTAATTTATTCATTCATTCATATGTTCAATAAATATTTATTGAGTGCGAGCTAAATTCCAGGCACTGTGTGCTAGTGGTTGGGAATATAGTAGTGAATAAAAGCCAACCTGATACCTGAGGTTATAGGTTAGTTGCTTAGAAATCTGGAAGTGTCATTAATTTGAAACTTCTGCTCATGCTTTTAGTTTTCAATCACAGGATCTAGTTTTAAAATTAAACCAATCCAGAACCTGAGAATTGGAAATTGTGGTTATATTCCTAACCTTACCTCAGATTTGTAGGACCTTGGGCAAACCACAGGGGGATACTGTGGCTTGGCTTTCACTTTTTTTTAACTTTTTTTTTTTTTTTATATAATTGTAGATTCATATGTAGTTGTAAGAAATAATAGAATTCCTTGGTACCTTTTATCTGGTTTCCCCATGGTAATATTTTATAAAACTATAATATGATATTAGGACCCAGGAAATTGACATTGATACAATTCACCAATCTTATTCCGTTTTATTTGTTCTAAAATAGTTTAGTTCTACACGATTTATCACGTGTAGGTTCATGTTTCTACCACTAGTCAAGATAATAAGCAGTTCAGTCATCACAAGGATCCCTCGTATTGCCTTTTTATACCCACATTCACCTCCCTTCCATTCTATATCCCCAGTCTCTAACCCCTGGCAGTCACTAATCTGTTATCCATCTCTCTAATTTTATAATTTAAGAAATATTATATTAATAGAATCATACATTGTAACTTTTTGGTATTGGCTTTTTTCACTCAGTGCAATTCCCTTATGATCCATGGAAGTTGTTGTATTTATCAACAGTTCATTCTTTTTACTGTTGAGTTGTATTCCATGGTATGGATGTACCACAGTTTGACTGTTCACCTCTTGACAGACATCTGAATTTTTTCCAGTCTTTGACTATTACAAATAAAGCTACTATGAGCAGTTTTTTTGTGTGTGTGTGAACCTAAATCTTCATTTCTCTGGGATAAGTGCCCAGGAGTGTAATTGCTGGGTCATATGGTAGTTACATGTTTAATTTTGTAAGAAATTGCCAAACTCTTTTCCAGAGTGGCTATATCCTTTTACATTGTCACCAGCAATGTTTTTCATTTTGATGAGGTCTAATTTATTAATTTTTCCTTTTATGGATTAGGCTTTTGGTGTCAAGTCCAAGAACTCTTTGCTCAGTCTAGATCCCAAAGATATTCACCTATGTTATTTCTAAAAGTGTTAGAATTTTACATTTAAGTCCACAATCCATTTTTGTGTAAGAGGTGAGGTTTAGTTCAAGATTCATTGTTTTACCTATGAATGTCCAGTTGCTACAGCACCATCTGTTAGAAAGGCTATCTTTCCTCCATTGTATTGCTTTTGTGACTTTGTAAAAAATCTGTTGGGCATGTTAACGTGGGTCTATTTCTGGGTTCTTCTGTTATGTTCCACTGATCTTTGTATTGATCTCTCCACCAATATATCACACTGTAGCTATATAAGTCTTGAAATTGGGTAGACTGTTTCCTCCCACTTTATTTTTCTTTGTCAAGATTGTTTCAGCTATTCTAGGGCCTGTGCCTTTACATATATGTTTTAGAATAAGCATGTCTATGTCTACAAAATCCTTGCTGGAATTTTGATAGGAATTACATTATACCTATAGATCAATTTGGGGAGAATTGACATCTTTACCTTGGGGAGAATTGACATTTTTACCATATTGAGTCTTCCAATTCATGAACACAGTTGCCTTGGCTTTTTTACTGTCAGTCAACAGCATTTATTGAGTGCCTACTAAATGTAAAACTAAGTTAAGAATAGTTGTAGAGCTCTTTAAGCTTTACTGAGGTAGAGCAATAATAATATAACTTCATTGTTTTATTGTGTTTTATTTCATAGCTCATTGATTTCAAACAAATCGAAGAAATCAGCTTTACTGAGGTAGAGCAATCATAATATAAGTTCATTGTTTATCCTTAGTGTGTTTTATTTCATAGCTCATTAGTTTCAAAGAAATCATAAAGTTTTCTTTCAAGCCTTCCTTCTCACCTCTTACCCCCATTCCCATACGCACATACACTGAATTTGGTTCACTGAAAAATGACTTCATTGTTTAATGTCTGATAACTCCTAGGGGAAAAGATACAATTTGACCCTGTGTATTGTAAACTCTTCTTTGAGATTTATTTTAAAAAGCCATTTCTTAAAGGTTGGGGTTCACTTTTTACCAGTAGTTTTTTGCTATTTCGTATCCCCCCTCAAAGTCCTAATTTCTATTCATGACATGACAAATTGGTTCCTGTGGAGATAATTATCTAAAACCGAATTCAAGGGAGAACATGTAGCTAAGATCCAGTTTTTTTAGGAACATTTCTAATAATAAAGATGTAAGGAAGTGAAATCACTTCTAAACAACTAATAAAGAATTATAGTTCTTTGCCAGTGTGAATCAGAGCAAATAATTCATAACTGAGGCTTAAGGGTTGCACCTCTGATAGAGGTCTTTGCCATCAAGCTACAAATTGAAAAGATTAAATGTCTGAAGTAACTTGTTTGCTTGGAACAAAATATGCTTGCCAGAAAAAAATTCAGACCCCAGTCAAAGATTCCTTCCTAAATAGTTCTACTTAAAGTAGGAACTTGGTTGGATGGGAATCTAAAGGGACCTAATAATTTTATTTCATTTGTACATAAGAAAGGGAGCACTCTTTCAGAGCACAGGGTGTTAAATGATATTACTGGTATTTTTCCCCCACTTTGGTGAAGTACATTGAATCTCCAGATGTGGAAAAGGAAGTGAAGAGACTGCTGTGTTCAGATGCTGAAGCTGTCAGTGCCCGTATCCTTTTATACCAAGCCTTTTGTTTGTACTTTTTTACACCCCATATAGACCTGCCAACAAGCCCTCACTTCTGGTATTTGTGTGCTGTTTTGATGTGTAGAACTTAAGGTTTTTGGATATGTTACTTTTTAGCTAGAAGCAGTAAATTCATGTAGTGGAAATTCATTTAGTTGTGTAATTCAATATAAGGCACTTCTCCAAAATAGAAATCCAGATACAAATGCCATAAGATTGGACTAAATTAAATAGTGCTTCCAGCCAAAGAGCCTCTTCCCTTTCACCTGTGCCTTCTCCTGTCCTTCTGCCTTTTCCTTGACTGTCCCTCCTTTCAGGATGGGAAGTCATTGCTGAAGATGAAACCAAGGAAATAGAAAGTCAAGGCACCATTCCAGGCTTTGATATCTCCCCAGGGATTATTGGCCATGCGCAGAGTCATGTCTCATCAGGTACATTAGTAAAGGCAAAGTAGGAGCTTCAGAGATGGCAGACATTGACTGTGTAAGATCATTCTTCAAGGACTCACAGTTCAATCACAGAAAAAGGATGACTTTGTCCTTCTCTCTTATTGGTCCCTCAGTTATTTAGGGGTTTAAGATTGGTGTTCTAATCTCTCTTCCCTCCTGGTATTCTAACCTCATATGGGCCTTTGGATTCTATAAATGTCTTAATCATTAAATGCATGCAAAGAATGTTACCGTGTTTTGCATTTCCTGTCCTTGTTTTGTGAAGGGAATAATCTTCCTGTGAGAAAAATGATTTATAAAATTCACTGGCTGCTCAGTGAATTTAAGGGCAAGGAGTATAATTGTAATTGGAGTGGGAAGCATTTGAAAAGCTTCAGATACTTTCACCGTCTTCTTGTTTAAAACCAATAGAATATGATATGCTTCAGGAGATGTTCAAGGATTCTAGCAGTAACAGTGATGAGGATGATGAGGATGATGAAGAGGAGGAAGAAGAGGATGAGGACGATGAAGAGGAGGGAGAGGAAGAGGAAGAGGAAGAGGAGAATGAGTTGGAGAATGAGGAGGAAGAGGATTCTGAGGAGGATCTGGAAAGGGAGCTACAGGCCAAGTTCATTGAATCTGGCCAGTTCAAGGCAAAGGAAGGAACCAGCTCAACAGGTAAGTCAGGGGTGGAACAGGGTTGGTGGCAGTGCTAAAGGTTAACTCTAAACACACATTAGATGCAGGGCTAAATTTGAGGTGTTATTGTTCAGATGTGTAGTGGAGCTTTAGTTGATTTGGGTCTCTGTCACTAGTTTAGGCTATATTTAGATACATAAAGTTTCTGTCTATCTCTGTTAGTCCTGGAAATTCAGAAGCAGATTCATTACATGGAGAATCAGCTCCAAGAGATTCAGGGCAAAGCACAAAGACAGGAGGATCTCATCATGAAAGTGGAAAACTTGACGCTCAAGGTATGTTCTTGGCCATTATAAAGAAATCTTTTTTTTATTAGAAAAGTTGTGGTTGTACAGAACAATCATGCAGAAAATATAGGACTCCCATATACCACCCTACTATTAACACTTGCATCATGTTGCAGTTTGTTACAATTGATGAAAGCACATTTTTATTATAATTGTATTAGTAACTATGTAGTCTGTGGTTTAACTTAGAGTTCACTGTGTGGAGCAGTTCCATGGATTAAAATTTTTTTTGTGTGTGGAGCAGTTCCATGGATTAAAAATTTTTTTTCTATTACAATATATACAACTTAACATTCCCCCTTTTAACCACATTCAGATATGTATTTCAGTGCTATATATATATTTCAGTGCTGCTAATTACATTCACAATGTTGTGCTACCATCACCAATTACCAAAACATTTCCATTGTTCCAAATAAGAACCTGTACATTTTAAACCTTAATTCCCTATTCCCTATCTCCATTCTGTCCCCATAAAAAGAAATCTTGATACCTTATTTTCAAAATTCCATCTTTGTGTTTCCACTCGTGCCATCTCTATGCAGCACTAAAGTTTAGTTTATTCATGAACCTAAACAACCTCTTATAAACCCCTAATAAAGGATAGCCCTGTTTTCTTTTACCTGAGTAATTTTGATCATTCTGTATAGCATTTTTGGGAAGGGACCAGGTGACTTGAGATAATAAATTTCCAGTATTTGTTCAGCATTTACTATGCAATTAAGGCACATAAAGAGCTAAATATTTTACATATATTATCTCATTTCATCTTCATATCCCTGAACCATAGGTACTCTCAGTATTCTGATTGCATAGATGAGGAATTGAAACTCAAAGGGGTTAAGTAATTTGCCCAGGACCTCTGAAATGAACTCTCAACTCACTTTGAAGTCTCTTAGCCATATAAACTCATTTGTCTTTACCCTTTCCCCCTTTTGGTCAAGGTCTTTTTCCAGTTGCATTGCTAGTTGGTGTTTGGTAGTAATCCCTTGGTGCCAGGGAGGCTCATCTCTGGGAGTCATGTCCCATGCCAGTGGGGAGGTAATGCTGAGTTTAGCTTAGAGAGAGGCTACATTTAAGCAACAAGGAGGCTCTCAGGAGGTAACTCTTAGGCAACCTATAATACTAGACTAAGTTTCAATTTCAAAAGAAAAGGTGCATAAGTATAGTCATCAATATCAAGGGCCCATCAGTGGTCCAACCTCCTTCACTAGTCACTGTCCCTGTACTTGGGGGATTCTTGCTGTCCCATTAGAGAATGTGGCAGAACTCCCAAGGATGGGAATTGGATTGTTGTGGTTTCCCTACACCTATAGTTAGTACTAGAGTTGATAGGTTTATGTCCAAGAGACTTAAATCTTTGGGCTTTCCATGTGCTAGTCAGGCCCTGAATCTCAACAGAGTTGCAACACTTACTCTCCAGTTCATTGGACTCACCCAGGACAACAAACAAGGAAATGATGATGGACAACGACCATTCCAAGGAACAGAGAGAGTCTGCAACTGCAAGCAAGATAGTCCCATCCATCTGCCCCATGGAATCTAAGCCCCCTCTTAATTAGAGGCAGAGTGGGCATCATCATCCCAGAATCCTCAGGATTGGGGAATGAATGATGGAATAGAGTAGATTTACTGTTATTCTACTATAGACTTATTCTAGCAATGGAAGAACTTTTATCATTGACATGGAGGCAGTGGCCACTGCAGGTTCTGAGGTAGGGAGGGAGAGGGAAAAATAGGTGTAATATGGGGGCATTTTCAGGACATTGGAATTGTCCTGAATGATGTTGCAATGACAGATATAGGCCATTATATATCTTGTCATAACTTACAAAATTGTGCGGGGCAGAGTTTAAATTATAATGTAAACTATAATCCACTCTTAGTGGCAATGCTCCAATATGTGTTCACCAATTGTAACAAATGTACCACACTAATGAAGAATGTTGTTAATGTGGGAAAATGTACAAGGGGTAGGGAGGGGGCATATGGGAATCCCCTGTATTTTTTATGTATCATCTATGTAATCTAAGTATCTTTAACATTTTTTTAATTAAAAATATTAAAAAATGAAAGTATCTACTAAAGGAAAATGTATGTTTAGGCCATGTTTGCTTCCCTTATTATAGGAAGGGGAATTCTGAAGCATCTGGAGAATTCTGTGCCAGATTTCATTTTCTGTAGAGCTGTACTTGTTGGAGAAGAGCAATCTGACACAGAACTGTAACTATTTAGAGTGTTGTCATTTAGAATAACCAAGTGAGATAATAGCTGTGGACATACTTTGAAAGATACAGATATATGGCATTATTATGATTATTGTTGTTGCATGCAGTACTAGTTAGGAATAGTAATATTCTGCCCTACTGAGGGGAAATGGAGGAGCCAGCACCAAAGTCCAAGCCAACTCTTTTAATAGGCCACCACATCCAAAGGATCTGGGCTAAACTATTAAAAGTTCATATGAAGGCATTCCAACTCTTTATTTTGGGGCAAGAAAAAAAGTGCTTTTGTAGAGTGATAAAATCAAATAGGATGGAGCTACAGGTAGGGGGTACAGTTTTCATACTCTAAATCTTTAAAAAAAAAAAAAAAAAAGCACTCTTGTTGTGATTGTCAGTTTTTCCTACTAATCAAATTATTTGCCAACCTTTTTGTCTCCCTTGGTTCTCTTTTTCTTAGAGTCTCAGCATTCATCGTTTATACTATTTGTTTTCCAGAGTCATTTACAGTCTGTGCTGGAGCAGCTTAAATTACAGGAAAATGAAAAAAATGAGCAGGTGAGAAGTGTGTTTTCAAATCATCCAGAAAACATTTGATACAAAGAACTCTCACTCCACCCCAAATCTCATTTTCTGTATGTTCCACTTACTGAAATGGGTAGGAATAGTAGTAGCCAAGTCTTCTAAACAGGGGTAGCAGGATGAAACAAGATCTTTGTGAAAATTCACTCATTCAACAAATATTGAGTACCTATTAAATGAAAAGCACTGGATATACAGTGTTGAATAAGACAGATACAAGACTTGTCTTCATGGAAATAAACCATCTAACAGGGGAGATTGACATTAAACAAATTGTTATAGAAATATAAAGATGCAAATTGTGGAGAAGTACTGTGAGGGAAACAAAGTAAATGGTACTATTAGAATAAAGGGAGTCCTAGATTGGATTGGGGGGATCATGATAGGCCTCTTCAAGGAAGTGATATAGAAGCTGAGATCTGAAGGATAAGTCCAGGCAAAGAGTTCAATGAAGAGCCTCTCAGGTGTAGCATATGCAGTGTCCCACATTGGGAAAGAAATTGGCCCATTTGAAGACCTCTGGAGTTTTTAAATCTAGGAAGAGAATGGCTTAAGATAAGGTTGGAGAAGTAGGTAGGGGTTAGATCCTATGGCTTCTTGCAGGCCATGATAAGGAGGATGGGAAGCCCTTAAAGAATTTTAAGCAGGAGAGTCACATCTAATTTAAACTTTTGAAAAAGATTACCCTGATTACTATCTGGAGAATAGATTGTAGGGAAGTAGAAGCAGCAAGACCAGTTTTGAGGGTAACTTGGGCTAAGATGATGGTAGTGGAGATAGAGAATGTATGTATTTTAGCTGCAATAAAATTTTTATAACAATTTTATTGAGATATAATACCATACAATTCACCAATTTAAAGTATACAATTCAGTGGTTTTTAGTGTATTAACACTGTTGTGCAACCATCACCACAGTAAATTTTAGATCATTTTCATCACCCCCAAAAGAAACTCCATATACTTTAGCTATAACCCTGCCCCCAATCTCCCCATCCCTGCCAGCTGTAGGCAACTAATACTGTGCTTTCTGTAATCTACTTGGTCTATCCTGGATATTTCACATAAATGGAATCATATAATGTACAGTCTTTTGTGATTGGCTACTTTCACTTAAATGTTTTCAAGGCTCATTCATATTGTAGCATGTATCAGTACTTTATTCCCCTTTATGGCTTGATAATATTCCATTGTACAGATATACCACATTTTGTTTATTCATTCATAGTTTGATAATTATTTGGGTTTCCACTTTTTGGTTATTATGAATAATGCTGCTATATGTGAGAATGTATTTTAAAGGTAGAATTGATGGGAGTTCGTGATGGATTCTTACTGGGTGTTAAAGGAGAAGGAAGTGTAAGGATGTATACCAGATTTCTAACTTGAAAAACTATTTTTTAAAGCCATGAGAGTGTGAAGAGTGAAAAGAAAAGGTAATATGGGATAAATGAAGGTCACACAGCTATATAGAAAATGTAAGCTGACTTTAGCCCTATACTGTTGGGGATAACAATTTTTGAAGAACCTAAAGATTGTATTATGATGATGGGCTTAGCATGTGGCTTGTAAAGTAGGGCCACTCTCCCCAACCTTCATCCCGACAAGGCCAGAGGAATTCTTATGTTCTGTAGATTCCCTTCCCCTCAGCAAATCACTCATCCAAACCTGCTTATAAATAACAAGGTGAACAGTTAATGCCAAGATTGCTTTAGTACCCACCTGTTTTAGTTTGCCAAAAGACTGCCGGTGAAAAGTACCAGAAATCTGTTGGCTTTTATAATGGGGATTTATTTGGGGTAAGGCCATGAAATGTCCAAATCGAGGCATCAACAGAGATGCTTTCTTACTAATGTCAGCTACTGTTGATCCTGGCATTGTTGCCATGTAGTGAAGCAAGATGGCCGCCAATCTCTACAGAAGTCTCTGCCTTTCTGCAATTGTAGGCAAACCTGGCATAGGGCTTTTCTTTTTCTCTTACCAGACCTTCTCTCTCTCTCTCTCTCTCTCTCTCATTCACTCCTCAGAATTATTTGTTAGCTCATTTATTCAACATATATTTATTGGATAGGTACTTTAAGCTAGGTTCTACAGGAAGCTATAAAATGCTTAAGACATAGTCTCTGCTTTTAGTTGGGGAGAAATCCACAAGAGAGATGGTGATTTAAAGGAATGAGAGCTCACTATTGAGTTTTGTCTGTGGTATAAATTAGGGAAGGCTTCATGGAGAAGATGGTAGGGTTTTAGTAAGAAGATGGGGAAAGAGGGGCATTCTATGCAGAAAGCAGCATGCACAAAGACCAAGAGGTGGTAATACAAAGCTAAAGAGCTTAGATTTTTGGTGTAGGTCATAATGAGCCATTGAAGCTTTTTTACCTTGGGAGAAACTCTAGATTACTCTGCCAGCAGTGTATAGGCAAAATTAGAGTGTGGGGAGAGTAGAGGAAGGGGCAAGAGATAGAAGGAATCAGTAGAACTTAATTGATTGTATTTATGGGGCAAGAAGGAAAATAAAGATGAGTCCAAAGCCTCGGTATCTGGGAAATGGTATGCCAATAATTGAAATAAAGATGACAGGAAGAGGATTATTGGGGTGAATGATAAGGAAGATGATGAGTTTAGTTTGAGGAGCGTTGAGTAGGAATTGCCTTTGAAAATGGGAGATCAGAGAGTCCGATGCAGACAACTGGTCATTGAAGCTGTGGGGATAGATGAGTTAGCCAGGTTGACTGTTCAACAAGAAGTCTGAATGCAGTGGAAAACTTGCCTTTAGGTGGAAAAAGGAAAAACCCACAAAAGAGAAAGAACTGGAGCAGTCGGTGGTTCACTTTGAGGGATCACTGCGAGTAGGGCCTCTAAATTACTGTAGGTAGCAATTATAGCAGTACAGTAGGTGATGTGCAATATAGGATTGCTTTGGTAATGCTCCCTTCCTTTCATTTCACAGAATGAAAACCCATTCTGGTATGGAGTGACCTATATTAAGTAATAGTATGAAACAATTAATAGGCAGTATACCTCTCTTGATGCTATTGGTCACCTTACCATTTCAAGTAAAAAAAAAAAAAAAAAAACGTACATCATAAAAGATTCAAGGTTTCTGACTTAGGAAGCATAAGGATAAGTAGAATATCACTAGGCTCCTGACTGATCAGGACTCTGACCCTGTTTTCAAGTGTTTTATAATGTGGCAAGAAGAATCAGGAAGTTAGGAAGGTTAGGAAGAATGGGCCAGGAGGCTATCCCAACTGCCATATCTCCTGACTCTGAGAACATGGCTATAGTGATCCCATCTCCTTTGCCCCTACAGTAAGTTGTGACCTCTGTACACTCTTCTCTGAAGCACAAATTCCTAATATCAAGCATATCCCATTTTAAAATGTCCTTTTATAAGTTTGGCATAATAAAGCACAACATCATTGTCACAGCATTGTGTGTGCATTCTTGACTGTGGCACTGTTCTTTGGAACAATACCTTATAAATGCCAAATGACAGCCATTCTTTTTGTTTCATATAATTAAATTCTAGATCAGTTAGTGGAACTTAGGATTTCATGTGAATTTTTCACACTTTTCTGCCTCTCCTTACAGCTCATTTCCTTACGGGAGCAATTGAAATATTTTCTGGAGAAGTAAGGAAAGCCTTCAGCCTGGTACATAGACCTTGGAGTCACCTCACAGACTGAAGACTGTATGAAATTGTGCATGTTTCTATCCCTTTAGTTGCCTTAAGCTGAATCAATTGTATCTGTTTCTCTAAACTGTTTTTGTTAGTTATAATATATTCAGAGTTTGTAGTCATATAGAAAGGGGGCAGAGTATAAAAAGGAGTAGACATAAAGTCCCAACTCAACCATGGGACTTTGCTTCTCTTTATCAATTTGAGAATTATTTATATTGCTTCTGTTCTGTGGTACCATCAAAGGATGCAGCCATGCTTACCAAAAGCAGGCAGTGTAACTGCAGGCCTTGCAGCTGGTTTGCCTATACTTTAGCTTTTGACTCTTTTGTCTATTTTAAGTATTTTCTCCAACATAGAATACAACAAGTCATTTCTACCAAGGATTATGACCTGCCATAGTGAATTTAAGTGCCTACCTCACAGTAGTTTATATTAGGTTGTGTCCTGTCCCTGTTCAGGTGTAATAGGGGCTCTTTTCCTGCTCGGGGATGATTTCTTGCTGCTGCTGCTATCTTTGTTCTGTTGTGTTTTAAGGAAGCAGCTAGGCAGAGCAGAGATGACGAAATTCTGAGCTATTATCCTTATTCTGAGCCTCCGCATCCTAATCTACAATAGAAAAGGTTAGGGAAAACCAGATGCCTGTAATGCCTGTGAAGACTTCCTTAACAACCCTGGGTTGTTTTTTAAGCAGTATTATTAAGGTTTTCTGGACTGTATTCTTTAATCAATAAATTAATTATTTTAAGTGGATTGCTGTCACTTTAATAAACTGCCCTCATGAAGAGAGCATTCATTTCCAAAAGGACATTTGTGAGACAAGCAATAAACTATACAATTAGAAAATGACAGTAAGATGCTTTCAGTACTGGGGCATACTTCTAAAGAGTTCTTACAATAACTCCTAATGAACCAAGCAAATAATCTCATGTTAACTGCATAGTATTTGGATTTGGAGAGATAGGGTATAAAGAAGTGATAAAAATGGCAGCTCCAATATTTGGATTGAAGTATCACGTTGTCGTGGAATGAACACAAGGTTGGAATCCCAGCTCTGCCACTTGCCTTAAGCAAGTTCCTACACATTTCAGAGTCTCTATTTCCTTATCTGTAAATCAAGGACAATAATGCCTACCATTAAGAGGCATCTGAGCATTTCCTGAAAGTAGCCCAGCTAGACCCAGGTCTGGTCTCAGTTGATGAAGTGCTGCTCTAGTGAATATGCCCCCAAGCTATGTCACTTTTAGTGCTCTTATTCCAAGCAAAGTTAATAATCCAAGGGCAGAGAAGAGGAGGTCAGTGTGTATGGGCAAGGCCTGTAGAGGTAGTATGAAGACAGGAAATGCTGTGGAAGATGCAGGGAAAGAAGTAGGACTAAGGGAGATAGGCATGTTAAGGGCAAACAAAATGAAGCCAAGATGAGGAGAGAAGTCAGATGACAGCTTGAAAACTAAGATAATATAAAAAAGATTTTTTTTCCAGAAACCCAGAACTGAAAAGATGAGAATAAGGAGAATAAGGATGGGGAAAAGAAATTGAGTGTCAGAGGCAGAAGGGTGGGGGAAGAGGCAGAGTTTGAGAAGAAGAAAAGCCTTTCCAGATGAAGGAAGGCAGGGGAGTGAAGAAGAAACAGATTTAAAAAAAAAAATAGTACCCTAGTATACTAGTTTCCTAGGGCTGCCATAACAAAGTACCACAAACTGGGTGGCTTAAAACAACATAAATTTATTTTCCCAGGTCTGGAGTCTAGAAGTCCAAAGTCAAAGTGTTGGAAAGGCCACACTCCCTCTGAAGGTTCTAGGGAAGAATCCTTCCTTGCCTCTTCCTAGTTTCTGGTGGTCCCAGGCATTGCTTGGCTTGTGGCAGCATAACTCCAATCTCTGCCTCTGACTTCACATGGCCATCTTCCCCCAGGGTGTCTCTGTTTTCATGTGGTGTCCTCTTTTCTCTGAGTCTATGTTTCTTCTCTTTTTTATAAGGACACCAGACTTACTGGATTAGGGCCTATCCTAATCCAGTATGACCTCATCTTAACTTGATTACATCTCTAAAGACCCTATTTTCAAATAAGGTCACATTCACGGTACCAGGTGTTAGGACTTAATGAAATGTTTCTTTCGGGAGGACACAATTCAATCCATAACACCTGGGAACATGGATGGAGAGCCTGAGGCCAGTGAGGGTGGCACATATGCCTCAGGTGGCATCTAGGACTGCGAGAGGTAGAAGAGCCAATTCACCTTTGTAATCCTGCAGCCCAACAGCAAGGAAGTCAACGGGACAGGGCAAGGGTAAACTATCTTGTCTGCAATGCTCTTCCATTACCTCTACTACCTCTACTCATTGTAACCCAGGTAACTGCTTTATCACTGCCTTCTAGTCACCTAAGACTTATTGCTGCTGTGTTTCCCCACCCTACTCTCAACATGCATGTACTGACACCTCATGAAGTTTTTCTTTGCTAGAGCTCAGTGGTTCTCAGACTTTCGCATGTTATAGACCTGCGATGTCCAATACAGTATCCACAAGTGGCATGTGGCTATTGAGCACTTGACCTATGGCTAGCCCAAATTGAGATGTGTCATAAGCATAAAATACACACTGGGTTTCTATAGGGGCACTGCCCTGTGCCAGTACCTGAAGGACCTTGCAGCAACCAAATAGACCATGTAGGCAAGGCTTCACCATAGACTGACCCAGGTCTTGGCAAAATGGCTTGTGATCTTTTAGGAACATGGTAAGATAGTCTTATGAGGAGCTGCGACAAAACTGTTTCTCATTCACCTTGCTATCTTGTGAGAGGTTACTATGAGGCAGTTTCCCATCTGCCTCCCTCATTCTGGTGATGCACGGGACTTTCTGCCTGCCCCTCCCCCACCTCAGTAGGGGACAGCTGCAGGCCATAAAACTGCTTAGTTGCAGTGTGGAATCGACTACTCAGCAACGGGGCACCCCACCACTCATGTAGTGTGTCATCTGGACCCTTTTGTTGTTTCAGTGTTGTCTTGTGGGATAAGCTAATGCAGGGAGCTGATAATGTGGCTGATCTTGCTTTTGCTGTCTATGTAAGTAATAAAATGTCTAATTCATCTGGGTCTTTGTTTCTATAGCAGCTGAATTTGTCAGCCTGCTTGACAATTTCAAAGATTTAGTACAAAAAAAGAATATAAAATATCTCATTAATAATTGTTTTATATTGATTACATGCTGAAATGATAATATTTTGGGTTAATTAAAATATATTAAATTAATTTCATCTGTTTATTTTTTCCTATAGTTTTTAAAAAAATATTTTTATTACAGAAGTTGTGAACTTATAAAACAATCATGCACATGCATAGAAATCCCATACAACAGCCCTTCACCGACACACCACAACTGTTGTAGAACATTTGTTCCAGGTTATGAGATAATATCATCAGACTGTTACCACTAACTGTGGTCCATAGCATACATTTGGCATGTTTTTCCATACCCCCCTATTAACAGTACATCTTTTGCATTGATTCAAGAATATTACAGTATTGCTGTTAACTATAGTCCATAGGTTACATTAATTGTATTTTTCCAATGCTTCTCCACATTCCCACCTCTCTACAATTATGATGTACATCTGTTCTAGTTCACAGAAGGACATTCTTGCATTTGTACTATTAACTACAATTCTCATCCACCTCTAGGTTCACTGTGTAATTCAGTCCCTACATTATTCTTTAGCTTTCTTTCAGATGACGTTTACATCACTAGACTACCCTTTTCAGCCATAATCCCATTTATAAACCGGCTGCTACTCACTGTAATGTGTTACCCTCAACTCTATGCATTTCCAGTCAAATTAATTAAAACTTCTACATACATTAAGCATCAGTAGTCCTTCAAAGCCCTCCTCTTATCTCCTAATAACGTATACTCTAGGTTTTAACTCCATGCATTTATTCTTTGTATTTAATTCATATTAATGAGACCATGCAATATTTGTCCTTTGGTGTCAGACATTTCACTTAGCATAATGTCTACAGGATTCATCCATGTTATCATATGTGTCTCAATTTCATTTCTTCTTACTACAGCATAGTATTCCATCATATGTATACACCATATTTTGTTTATCCACTCATTGGTTGATGGACACTTGGGTTCTTTCCATATTTTGACAATTGTGAGTAATGCCGCTATGAACATCGGTTTGCAGATGTCTTTCCGTGTCAATTTTCAGTTCTTCTGGAAATATTCTTGGTAGAGGAATTGCTAGATCATATGGCAGTTCTATATTTAGCTTCCTGAGGAACCACCAAACCCTTCCACAGAGGCTGGACCATTTTACAATTCCACAAACAGTGAAGGAGTGTTCCTATTTCTCCACATCCTCTCCAACACTTGTTTTCTGGGTTTTTTTGTTTTTTGTTTTTGTTTTTTTATAATGGCCAATATATGCAGTGCGAGATATCGCATTGTAGTTTTGATTTACATTTCCTTAATAGCTAGTGATACTGAAGATTTTTTTCACGTGCTTTTTGGCCATTTGTATTTCCTCTTTGGAGATATGTCTATTTAAGTCTTTCGCCCATTTTTAAATTGGATTGCTAGCTGTTTTATTGTTGAGTTGTATGATCTCTATATAGAATGGAAATCAAACCCTTATCGGATATGTGGTTTCCAGAGTTTGAAGAGGTCCCATTTATCCATGTTTTCTTTCAGTGCTCTTGCTTTCAGTGTAAGGTTTAAGAATCCACCATCTACTACCAGATCTTGAAGATGTCTTCTTACATTTTCTTCTAGGAGTTTTATGGTTCTTGCTTTTATATTTGGGTCTTTGATTCATTTTGAGTTAATTTTTGTATAATGTGTAAGAGAGGGGTCCTCTTTCTCTCTTTTGGCTATGGATATCCATTTTTCCCAGCACCATTTGTTGAATAGACTGTTCTGCCCCAGGTGTGGGTTTGACAGGCTTGTCAAAAATCACTTGACCATAGATGTAAGGGTCTGTTTCTGAAGCATCAGTTCGGTTCCATTGGTCTATGTGTCTATCTTTATGCCAATACTATGCTGTTTTTACTACTGTAGCTAGGTAATATGATTTAAAGTCTGGAAGTGAGAGTCCTCCAACTTCGCTTTTCCTATTTAAGATGTTTCTGCCTGTTTTGGGCCCCTTACCCTTACAAATAGATTTGATAATTGTGTTTTCCATTTGTGTAAGAAATGCTGGTGGAATTTTTATTGGGAATGCATTGAATCTGTATATCAATTTGGGTAGAATTGACATCTTAATGATATTTAGTCTTCCAGTCCATGAGCATGGAATGTTCTTCCATTTATTTAGGTCTTTTTAAAATTTCTTTTAACAATGCATTGTAGTTTTTTAATACAAGTGGTTTACATCCTTGTTAAGTTTATTCCTAAATATCTGATTCTTTTAGTTGCTATTGTAAAAGAAATTTTTTCCTGACTTCCTTCTCAGATTGTGCATTACTAGTGTATAAAAATACCACTGATTTTTGCATATTGATCTTGTATCCTGCCACTCTGGTGAAATCATTTATTAGCTCTGGCTGCTTTGTTATAGATTATTTACAAGACTTTCTAGGTAAAGGATCATATCATCTGTGAATAGTGAAAGTTTTACATCTTCCTTTCCAATTTGGATGCCTTTTATTTCATTTTCTTGCCTGGTTGCTCTAGCTAGAACCGCTAGCACTATATTGAAAAACAGTGGTGATAGTGGGCATCCTTGTCTTGTTCCTGATCTCAATGGGAAAGCTTTCAGTCTTTCACCATTAAGTACATTGTTAGCTGTAGGTTTTTCATATATGGCCTTTATCATGTTGAGAAAGCTCACCTCAATTCCTATCTTTTGTAGTATTTTTATCAAGAAAGGATACTGTATTTTGTCAAATGCCTTTTGTGCATTGAGAGGTTTTTTCTTCTTTGATTTATTAATGTGGTGTATCATGCCACGATATCTTGTGTTGAACTACCCTTGCATTCCTGCTATAAAACCCACTTGATCATGATGAATAATTCTTTTAATATGTTGTTGGATTTGTTTAACAAGTATTTTGTTGAGGAGTTGGGAAACGGGTCTGTAATTTTCTTTTTTTGCAATATCTTTATCTGGCATTGGTATTAGGGTGATATTGGCTTCATACAATGAGTTTGGTAGCATTCTTTCTTGTTCAATTTTTTTTGGAAGAGCTTGGTATTAAATTTGGAAGAGTAAGATTGGTATTAAATCTTCTTTGAATACTTGGTAGAACTCAGCTGTGAAACCATCTGGTCCTAGGCTTTTCATTTTGGGGAGTTGTTCGATGACTGTTTCAATCTCTTTGCTTGTGATTGGTTTGTTGAGGTCTTCTATTTCTTCTAGAGTCATGTAGGTTGTTTATACAGTCCTAGGAATTTTTCCATGTTATCTACATTGTCTAGTTTGTTGACATACAGTTGTGCTTAGTATCTTCTTATGATAGCTTTTATTTCTGTGGGGTCAGTATTAATGTTGTTTTCATTTTTCATTTTTTTTCTTTGCATCTTCTCTCTTTTTTTCTTTGTCAGTCTAGCTAAGGGTTTGTTGATTTTGTTGTTATTCTTGAAAAACCAACTTTTGGTTTTGTTAATTCTATTGTTTTGGGGTTTTTTTTGTTGTTGTTGTTGTTCTCAATTTCATTTATTTCTTCTCTGATCTTTGTTATTTAACTCTGTATTAGTCAGCCAAAGGGGTGCTGATGAAAAATACCAGAAATCTGTTGGCTTTTATAAAGGGTATTTATTTGGGGTAGAAGCTTATAGTTACCAGGCCATAAAGTATAAGTTACTTCCCTCACCAAAGTCTGTTACCATGTGTTCAAGCAAGATGGCTGCCAACATTCAGCCTTCCTCTTCCTCTTAAGGCTCTGTAGTCCCAGCTTTGTCCAATATCAGCTGTAGGCTGGGATAAGTCTTCTCTCTCTCCCAGGGCTCATTTCTCTCAGGGCTCAGCTGCTCTGCTCTCTTCCTTGTGTTTACTTCCCGGGCTCCAGCTCAAAAACTCCAACCTCCCTTCTCTGCAGTGCGGTTGATCTGTGAATCGCTGCCCACCAAGGGGGTGGGGACTCAACGTCCTACTGACATGCCCCAATCAAAGCCCTAATCATAATTTAATCACTCCTAGTAATAACCTTGCAGTTATTAACCTAGCAGTTTATAAACTGCAGTTTATAAACATAATCCAATATCTATTTTTGGAATTCATAAACAATATCAAACTGCCACACATTTCTTCTACTTGCTCTGGGAATAGTTTGCTGTTCTTTTTCTAGTTCCTCTAGTTGTGTAGTTAGGTCATTGATTTTTAGCTCTTTCTTCTTTTTTAATATAAGCATTGAGGGCTATAAATTTCCCTCTCAGCACTGCCTTCACTGCATCCCATAGGTTCTGATATATTGTGTTCTCGTTTTCATTCGTCTTGACATATTTATTGATTTCTCTCACAATTTTTTCTTTGACCCAGTGATTATTTAAGAGTGTGTTGTTTAATCTCCATACAATTTGTGAATTTTCCCTTTTTCCACCTCTTGTTGATTTCCAACTTTCTTCCATTATGATCAGAGTAAGTGCTTTGTATAATTTCGATCTTGTTGAATTTATTGAGATCTGCCAATATGGTCTATCCTGGAGAAAGATCCATGAGCATTTGGGAAAAATGTATATCCTGCTGTTTTGGGCTGCAATGTTCTGTATATGTATATTAGGTTTAGTCCATTTATCATATTATTCAAGCTCTATGCTTCTTTATTGATCCTTTGCCCAGATGTTCTGTCCAATGCTGACAGTGGTGTATTGAAGCCTCCAATTATTATTGTAGAGATATCTGCGTCTCACTTTGGTTTTGCCAGTGTTTGCCTCATGTATCTTGGAGCATCCTGGTTAGGTGCATATACATTTATGATTGATATTTCTTCCTGGTAAATTGCCTCTTTTTAAAATATATAATGTCGTTTTTCTCTAATAACAGTCTGTTTCATCTAATATAAGTATAGCTACTCCAGCTTTTTTTTTTTTTTTTTTTGGTTACTGCATGCATGGAATACCTTTTTCCAGCTTTTCACTTTCAATCTATTGGTATCCTTGGGTCTCTTGTAGACAGCATATAGATGGCTCATATTTTCTTTCCATACTCCAGTCTGTGCCTTTTGATTGGGGAGTTTAGGCCATTAACATTCAAGGTTATTACTATAAAGGAAATTCTTATTTCACCCATTTTGATCTTTGGGTTTTATCTGTCATATTTTATTTTAATCTCTCTTTTTACACTTTTAGTTACTATTACTGATATATCCTTCATTTCTAGACTCTCTTCCAAGCCTTTCTTTCCTATCTTTTCTTTTCAGACTCTAGCACTCCCTTTAGTATTTCCTACGAAGCCGGTCTCTTGGTTACAAACTCTCTCAGTTTCTTTTTATATGTGAATATTCCAAACTCACTTCATTTTTGAAAGACAGTCTTACTGGATAAAAGCGTCTAGGCTGGCAGTTTTTCTCTTGCATTATCTTAAATATATCAAACCACTGCCTTCTTGCTCCCATGGTTTCTGAAGGGAAATAGGCACTTAATCTTATTGAGCATCCCTTATATGTTATGCATCTCTTTTCTCTTGCTGCTTTCAGAATTCTCTTTTTGTCTTTGGCATTTGACATTGTGATTAGTATGTGTCTCAGAGTTGGTCTATTTAGATTTATTTGGATGACAGTACATTGTGCTTTTTGGACATGGATATCTATGTCCTTCAACAGGATGGGAGTCAGTGTGACTCAGTGGTTGAGTGCTGACTTCCCACATACGAGGTCCTGGGTTCAATCCCTGGCCCCCGGTACCTCAAAAACAAAAAGTTAGAGGTAAGTCCTTCAATAGAGTTGGGAGATTTTCTACCATTATTTCTTAAAATATTCCTTCTGCCTCTTTTCCTTTTTTTTCTCCGTCTGGGACACCCATGACATGTTTGCACATCTCATGCTGTCATTTAGTTCCCTGAGACACTGTTCAATTTTTTCCAGTCTTTTCTTTATCGGGTTTTTTGTATGTTTGCTTTTGGAGGCTATGTGTTCAAACTCACCGATCCTTTCTTCTGCCTCCTCAAATCTGCTGTTATATGCCTCCAGTGTATTTTTTGAAAGATTTATTTATTTTTTCCCCCCACTCCACTGTTTTGCGCTTGCTGTCTGCTCTCTGTGTGTTCTTCTATGTCTGCTTATCTTCTCTTGAGGCAGCACCGGGAACCGATCCTGGAACCTTCTGGAGTAAGAGAGAGGCACTCAATTTCTTGTGCCACCTCAGCTCCCTGGTCTGCTGCATCTCCCATTGTCTCTCTTCTGTGTCTCTTTTTGTTGCATCATCTTGCTGTGCCAGCTCTCTGTGCGGGCCAGCACTCCTGCATGGGCCAGCACTCCTGCACAGGCCAGCATTCTGCACGGGCCAGCATTCCATGTGGGCCAGCTCACCACTTGGGGCAGCTCACCGTGCAGGCCAGCTTGCCTTTCACTAGGAGGCCCCAGGAATCGAACCCTGGACCTCCCATATGGTAGACAGGAGCCCAATCACTTGAGCCACATCCCGTTTCCCTCCAACGTATTTTTTTTTTTATTGTGGGTAAAAATAAAAATTTTCACAATACATACCAATATGTGTAAAATGATATATAAATATATATGCATATATGTGCATTTGCTTACAAAAATGTTATATATATATTTTTTTTTTTTTAAGAGGTGCTTAGATTACCTAAAATATTACACAGAACCTACCGGGATTCCCATGTTCCCATGTTCCCCACCTCCCACACCTCCCACCACATCCCACACAAACATCTCCCACAAGTGTGGCCCATCACCCTCAATGGACTTACACATCCTGGGGCCTTGCCATCAACCATAGACCACAGTTCACATCATAGACCACACTCTCTCCCACACAGTTCTGAATGGTGTGTGCTGATTTAAAATGGCCTACATCCGTTGCCACAACGGCACTCAGGACAACCTCCAAATCCCGAAAAAGCCCCTGTATTTCAACTGCACATCCCCTCCCTGCCCCGAAAGTGTCCAGTGGCCACTGGCTCCACCTCACTGTTATAATTTCTTCCATTGCTAGGATCACCATATGTGTACAACAGAATACTATCAAGTCCACTCTAGTACATAGTTCTTCCCCCAATCCTGAGGGGACTGGCATGGTGATGTCCACTCCACCTCCAAGTGAAAGAGGGCTTATATCCCATGGATATGGTGGGTGGGATGATCCTGCCTGCAGATGCAGGCCCTCTCCATTCCCTGGGATGGCCATTGCCCATCGTTGTCTCCTCGCCAATGTATTTTTAATTTCATTTATTGTGCCTTTCATTTCCATAAGATCTGCTGTTTTTCTATGTATGTCTTAAAATTCTTCTTTGTGATTATCCAATGTCTTCTTACTGTCCTTAATCTCTTTAGCCATCTCATTGAATTTATTAAGGAGATTTGTTTGAACAGTCTATGATTAGTTGTCTCAACTCCTTTATGTCATCTGGAGGCTTATCTTGTTCCTTTGACCTTGCAATATCTTCCTGTTTCTTAGTATGGATTATATTTTTTTGTTGGTGTCTTGGCATCTGGCTTACTAGATATATTTTTTCTGGGTACAGTTTTCTCTTTAGTTTAGGGCTTTCTTGCCCTTTCTTCCTTGCTTGTTGTGTAGCAGGAGCCGAGGATGTAGTTGGTACTGTAAGCTCTTTAGGCTGATGCTCTCCACATTGCCCCAGGGACTGATGAAGCTTCTTCCACTTTTCTCCTCTGCCAGGGATAGGGATAGAGCCACAGCCGTGTGTAATAATCCAAGTCGTGCAGGCCAAGACCATCTGTGGTTGCCCGGGAGACTGATGAAGCTTCACACCCCTTCTTCCCCTGCCTGGGGCAGAGATGGAGCTACAGGTGTGGGCAACAATCCATGACATGTGGGTAAATGACCACAGTTGCCCAGGTTGACTGACCTAGCACCAGTCTACCCTCCCCTGCCAGGGGAGGGGTTGGACTCTCTGGAGCGCCCAACAATCTAATCTGTGGGCCAAATGCACCTGCATTTGACCTGAGATGTTGAGAGAATACTGTCCCTTCTGCCCTTTAAGGGGTGGGGATGGAACCACAGGCACCCAACAGTTCAGCCCCTGTAGGCTGAAAGTACCTGCCATTACTCTGAGAGGCTAAGGAAACACCAGCCCCCTCCTATCCTATTAGGGGGTGTGGGTGGATCCACAGGCACCCAACATTTCAGTCCATGCAGGCCAAAAGTGCCTGCCGTTACCTGAAAAGGCTGAGGAAACACCAGCCCCCTTCTATCCTATTGGGGTATGGGGGTGGATCCACAGGTATCCACCAGTCTAGTTTGTGGAGGTAGAAAGTACCTGCCATTGCCCAGAAAGGCTGAGGAAACACAGTTCTCCTCCTATTCTACTTTGGGGCAGGAATGGAGCTACAGGTATCCAGCTATTCAGTCTGTGTGGGCCAAAAGCACCTGCAGTTACCCAGAGAGACTGGGGAAATACTGCTCCCTCTTGGCCATCGGTGGTGGGGGTGGAGCCATAGTCACCAAACAGTCAAGTTCATGCAGGCCCAAAGCACCTGCAGTTGCCTAGATAGGCTGAAGAAACACCAGCCCCCTCCTATCCTGTGGGGATGGACAGGTGGAGATGGAATCGAAGGCTGAGGAAACACAAATCCTCTCCTATCCTACTGGGGTGCAGGGATGGAGCCCCTGGTGTTTATTCAGTCTGTGCTGGCCAAAAGCACCTGCAGTTACCCTGAGAGGCTGGTGCAGGTCCTGCCAGCTTCCTCCCTCCTGGAGGTAGGGTTTGAGCCTAGGCTATGGCTGCAGTCCAATCTGGATGGAAAGAAGCTGGTCCCTACCAGCACTGTGATTTTCAGTCCACCCTGCTTCCCCTCATGCCAGGGCAGAGTTAAAATGGCAGCTACAGGCCTCTTTCCAACATGGACAGGTTCAAACTTTAGCTATTCTTAGGATTATACTTTAGCCAGCCAAATTTACTAATCAGTAGCTGAAGTAAGTAGCCAACCAACTCTTCCTCCCCCGTTTTTGGAAAACGGAGCTTCCAAGTCCAGTCACGGAATAGCTCCCAAGGTGGCCTCTGCCGCCGGTGAAGGATGGGCACCGGCCTCTACAGCATGGAGTGCACTACTCATGCATCTTCACTGCAGATGGGCAATTTCTTCTTCCATTCTTTCAAGGACTTTGCAGGATGCTCTTCTGGTTTCCCGGGCCCCCCAAACAGGTGCTCTGGATGATTACTAACTGCCCTATAGGATGAGCTGACTCTTGGAGGGCCTTACTCTGCTGCCATCTTGCCCCTCCCTTCATCTGTTTATTTTTCACTTTTTAAAATATGGCTGCTAGAAAATTTTAAATTACATATGTGGCTTATACTATATTTCTATTGGACAATGTTGTTATAGATTTGTGAGAGGGAAATTTTGGTGGTAGGGAAAAGAGACTGACAGCATGTATCCAGAAAATGGCATTTAAAAAAATATATCCCCTCAATTCATAGTACATTTTAACACCAAAAAATATATATAGCCATACTCTCAGAATAAAGGAGAGATCTTTAAACTGAATAAATGTCATTTTATGGAAAAACTCACTGCATTGCCCTGATTTTTCTCATTCTGCTTCAATCTGGTGAAAAATTCCTCAGATTGATGAGGATGGTATTTAGGAACCACGGTGATACAGTGCTCATGCCATGAGGTGATAACTAGCCAATTTGTGTAGGGCTTTGAGGGGCAACTGATCCAGGTGACAGTGGCGGATAGGGCCAAGGTGGATGCTTTTGTCCCATAGGTATTGGCCTCACCTGGTGGCGTAGGTTTTACACTTCTCCTTTGGCTTCTTGCCCCACCCTCCCTTCCCACCCCCAAATGATGGAAGAATGTGGAATGTCAGAGTCGAGTATAACTAGAGGAACCAAAGTAAACAAATACAAATTTATTCTTGTCAAGGCAGAATTAAAGAAAAAGTGGAAAAGCACCTCAGTGAGTGGCAATCAAAGTTAACCAATTTGTTCCCAGCCCCACCCCTTCACCCCAAACTCTTCTAAACTTGCATGCTACCCTTGCCACCTCCCCCAAATCCCTTTCCCTACTCACATCCATGTGATCATTTCTTCCAGTTAGCAAGCAGCATAGCAGGCTTCAGCCTGGCCTCAATATTGCCCTAGGGACAGCAAGGACATTCAGCGGGTACCCTCCCCAATGGGGCAGCTGTAGGAGGAGATGGAGGCTGGAGCTGGGCCCCGGCCTTGGTGTTAAAAAGAGTAAGAAGTAGCTGACATATTCCTTTGTTCTCAGGGCTGGGTTTTGGCAAGGAGGCCCAGAGATAGAGCTGCCCAACTGAGGAGCTGAGTTTCCACAGCCCCAGGGCAGGGTCCCCAGTTTCTTCCCTAGAAATGTTCCTATTAAGGTAGCTACTTTTTTGGTTATCTGTGACCCATGCCAGGTGGAATATTATGGGATTCTTGGTCTGATATTGTCCCAGAGACCAGGATTCTGCCACTGAGAATGTGAGTTCAAGGAATAGTCTAGCCTGAAGCTGTATACTGAACCCAAACCCTAAGCAAACACCCCAGCCAGATAAAACTTCCTTAAAATGAATCGGGGGTTGGGTGGGGGGAGGAGAGCAACTCCCAGGAAGTTGCTGGCCTCACAAGGTTTCTTATTGCTATGGTCTGCCAGCCCAGTTCCTGGAGAACCAGAAACTCAAGGTGGCTTCTCTGGAGGGAACTGGGCACTTAAAAAACCTCAATTCCAGCCTTTACATTTTAGAGGGAAGGGCACATATCCCCCTGGGTAGGACCTTCCCTAGGGAACCATCCCACAGCCTAATGTCCTCCAGCCAGCCAGCCTTCTCTACTAATTTTCCAGCCAACCTAAATCTACCTTGCTCTAGCTGGGAGCAGACGCACCCTCATAATGGCTTTTGACCTCTATCAAATTCTGTCAAGAATAAATCATCTATCAGTCCTAACTTTTCACTAATACTATTTGCCAACAGCCCCAGCAAACACTCAGATTCCTTATCACTGATGATAATCCCACAAGTCAGGTTTTCCTTAGACTACCTACCCAGTACTCCCTTCACCACCCTTCCAGTACAGGGCAAAAAACGAAATAGCGCCACAGTCAATGCCTCTAGGAGACATGATATGCAACAGATGCTTAACAACATGCAACACATTTCAGTAAATCCAACCCTAATTTGGACCCAGTGCCCAAGGATCCATTTACCTCACTGTGGGCAAACTTCCCACACATGCTGCAGTGGCTGTCACTGGACCCTTGAGTGATATACTCACCTCAGGCATTAAGGTAAAATAGGACCACAAAGTGTCAGTGACCTTCATTAATGAAAATTTCACCTTTTGACTCTATGACCTGCTGCTTCCAGTCCACTTACAGCATAAATCCTACCTAACAAGATCTATGTCTTTTCTACCATGCCTGGCCCACTGCAGTTTCTACAGGCCCTCAGCAGCTCAAGATCTCTGAGGGAGAAGTGGGGATTATGAAAAGGATTTTCAAGGGCTTTCCTGGCAAAGGATTGTTCCATAACATCTGCCCCTATGAGGATTAGGCAGGCACATGCCTCAAAGTTCCTGAGCCCTCTGCCCTACAGCAAATTTCTTCTATCCTGCTCCTGCCCTGCCTACAACATAGGCCCCCACAAATATATCCCCCCTGATTGATGCCCAGGTTTTGTGTTTGATGCCTGCCTACCACCTGCTCACCATACATCCAGATACCCAGTCCTCCCACCCCAAGCCCTCAAAAAACACTAAGGCAGATGTTGTGGTATAAGGTCTTGAAACCCTGGACCTGATGCTTAGTGCCCCCTGGCAAATCTAGGAGGAGGCAATCCTAAGCTTCTGGACCCAAACTTCTGCTCTACCTCCCCTGCAGCAGATAAATCTAGGTTCCCAGCAGTTATACCCACTGGCTTGAGTATAACACAGTACCCCAACCATCTCACACCCTCCTGACCTAGGTGGCAACTGCTGCTTTCTTAAATTTAAGGCCCTGAGTCAGATCTTAGAAACTAGAAGGGTCTAGAGGACGTACTCTGTGTATTAGCTTGGCAAAGGCTAACAAAGGCCTATCTATTCCTTCTTTTCTGCATGGGGTGGGCAGAGTTTTGATTTGGTCTATCTTGGCACCTGAACCATTGTTCAGAAGAGCCCAGGAAAAGACATCCAAGACCCAAGTCTCAAGAGAGCAATATTTGGAAAGAGTGAAGAGAACAGAGGGGCTCTTCCTGCTAGGTTCCTCTGTGGCCACAGGCTTCTGTTACTTTGGTCTTGAGGACAGCCCACTCCAAACATCATGGAGAGAGACATCCTAGAGGAACAGTCCTGGATGAAGTTCCCCATGATGCATCTACCTGTCCAACCAGAGGTTGGGGCTAACAAAGAGCAAGGCAGAACACTAATACTTCAAAAGGTATTAGAATTTAATGAGTGAATGAGGGAAGGAGAATACTGATGTACAGTAGATATATAGAATAGATATGTAAATATATGTATATAAAGCTAGGAAAATTAAGTCAATTGCAGGGCTCTAGGTTATAAAGCTCCTCTTGATAGAAAGCTGCCTAAAAGTGGACTCTGACTCTGTTCAAACTTCCCACCCCCATCTACTCTGAACATTTATGGGTAAAGGGATCATGGTATATGCTGCCAAGGAAGAGTTAGTTCAGTTTGAGGATGGGTTCACCTTCCAGAGTTAGAAAAAACAGTTTTATGCAAAGGAAGGCTTTGCTGTTGTTAGTATCTCAGGAAAGTGTCCAGTTTCTTTATTTGTGGCAAGTGGCCCCTAGGAAGGGGCTGCTACTCAGGGTTGCATCTACCTTTGATTAGCTGGGTGCAATCACCCACCTCACCTGATTCAGTCTAAAAGAAAGAAGGGCCTCAGCCTATAAGGATGTTGGGAAGTCATACTCCTACAGGCTAGAGGATGGCTTCACCCTCCCTCAAGCAGAGCAAGGCCCCTTTGTTGAGAAGCTGCCAGTCTTCCCCTACGTCTGTGAAGCCAGACTCAGAAGAGCAAAGGGCAGCTTCAGCTGGTTTTCTAAAGCAACTCTAGCTGGATTTTCAGAATGTTGGGGCCTTCAGGAAAGAGGAGGATCGGTGGGGGGAGGGGGAATAAGCCTCTGAGTATTTCTTCAATGTTTCTAAATTTAGGATGGAAGTAGGAACCAGAATCAACAGTTTTTCCCCCTTGAGGAAGGTCTGCCAGGGACTGAGGCAGAAGGAACTCAAGATATTAGACGAGGAAACAACATCTAGGTAGCATCAGGATGGCTAGAGATATGCTCTGGAGCTGAAGTAGTATGACATGCACTGCCCAGACTTTTAGGAAGCACTTTGGGGTAGGGTCTTAAGGATACTCTGTTGCCCCCCACCCCGCCCCAAGTTTGGCCAGAAAGTAGGGCTAGATGCTGGGACCGGGAGGGGGCTTCTCCTTCTCCATAATTCCACGGAGAAGGGAAAGGGGCTATTGGGCACTGTTTAGCTCTGCAAGGCAGCTTCTCCACTTCCCATCTGAATGACCTCCAAGCGCCATTTGCCTGGGCTTCAACAGAAGTGTGTACTTAAGGGACAGATCTCAAACTTGGATTAAAGGGCACATTTCCAGAGTCAGAGGAATCATACCTTCCCATCTTCAGCCCCCATACACCCACCTCACATATTGCCAGATCCCTTCTGCTGCCCGGAGCCCAAATAACTCTGGTTGAGGAATGTAGGGCCAGTGGGAACCGGCAAGGTTGGGTGAAGATGAAGGGAAGGCTTTGACTTTGAACCAGAAGAGGGCTACAGACAATGACATGGCAATATGGCCCCATCAAGAGGCTAGCAGGGTGTTTTCAGTCACATCAGAGCTTCGCACACTGGGGAAGGCATGGCGGAGTTTCTCCATGATGTCCTCCAAGCACAGGCTAACATCCTGGCTCTTTGACCCCACATCATCTAAATTGGAAAATGGAAGAGATTAGGGAAGAGAACTAGAGGTCCTCTTACCAGGCCAGGGGATTCAGGTAGGATGGTGCCAGATGAAGAGCAAACCCACATTTGTGTCTTCCCAGCACAATGTCTGGCACATAGGAAGTGCTCAATAAACATTTGTAGAATAAACAAATGAATCAATCCATCAATAAACCAGTCAAATCATGATTCTAGGCTGGAAGCTATGAGAGACCAGTCCCAGCCCTAGAAGAAACTTGAGCAAGAACTCTGAGGCAGGACAAAGCCATGGAGGAAGGGGCTAGGAGGGGCCACGGAGCTCACCTGCAGCCTCAGTGTCTGGAGTAGTCTGTTCCTTCTCCTGGGGGTGACTGCCTTCTGACTGCTGTGGAGAGGAAGCTAGGGATGAGCCTGCAGAGTCATTGCCATCTGATTCCATGGGTGGCTAGCAAGAGGTAAAGCATTGCTTAGATGGCTTTGCAATTTTGATCATACTTTGACAGATTCCTGAGGTTAAAAGGGAACTTAGAGACCTCATGCCCATCCCTTTGAATTTAAGAAGCTTTTGGTAGTGCCCAAAACAGTGGTTTCCCCTTTTGGAAAACTTCTTAGAAAATTCTATTACTGATTACCTGCTTCCCTTAACAACATGTACCAAAGGCTCTCAGTTCTTATAAGGATGACATCATACCTAAAGGTCTCTTGCTGTCATTTCAGCTATAATTAAGCTATGTAGAACCCAATTCTTTTTGGAAATCTACAGTTCCACACATGCTCCTCAGTTCATGATAAAACAGCATATTTTAGAAATCCCTGGAAATTCACTTAGAGGCTATCCCTTGGAGGATCTGGGGAAGAGGCAAGGGTGTGGCATTACCTGTTATATAGTAATAGGTAGCATTTATTTAGTGTTTACTATAGTCTAGGCATCATGATAAATTTTTTAAACACATTATCTTATTTTATCCTCACCACAATTATATGAGGTTGGTACTATTATTATCTCTGTTTTACAAATGAGGGAACTGGAGTTTAGTGAGGTTAAGAAACTTGCCCAACATCCCACAGCCACTAAGTGGCAGAGCCAGATTCAAATCCAGGGCTATCTGACTCCAGAGCTGCACTACAATATATAGGCTCCCTCTCAAGGAGGAAAAGCAAAAAGTAACATGAGATTCATTTACAGCAAAAATCTTTGTTTTGCCAAGCATGTCCAGAACTGCTTTTTTTCTAGCAGACACCACATTAGCAAAACCAATGTGTTCTGGATGATTCTCTGAAGTTTGTTCTTTCTATACTGGATTCCAATGGGTTGTGAAGAAGTGAGCCCTCGGGAGTCCTCCCTCTGCCCCAGGCTGCACAGTAGCTTGAGAGTAACAGACAAGGAGTGGAAGATAAGGTGGAAGAGAATCGGCCAAGCTGTGTGACCATACCAGTCCCTTCCTTACCTCCTCAAAGAGTCACCTAATTGCCACTGCAAAGTTGCTCTTTCTTTCCTCCTCTTTGCCACACTGCCCATCTCCCTACCCCTTCCCCTGTGCTCAAGGGCTGCCCTGTTTTTTTCCCTGTCTACAGCCAAACCTGCAGAAGCAGCTCCCTTAAGCGCTGCAGCTGGGACTCTAGTTGCTTGTTGTGGTCTTCAAGGATCTGCATGCGTGTCTCCAGGCGGCTCTTGTGCTGCCGAAGGATTCTGGCCTCAGCCAGAAGCTCCTCATTGTGGTGGTCCTGTGCTACCTTGACAGAACCCTCGGCCAGGGTGGGTGCCTCTGCAGCTTCATCATGCTGCCACTTCAGGCGCCTCAGCTCTCCCTGGAGAATCCTGCCAAGGATAGAGAAGCCAAGACCTATGGCCCTAACAGGGCATTAACTGTCTAGGTCCTAGATGTCCCTACTTAGGCAGTTACCATGTCAAAGTGATGGGCTTGGTCTGGGCCAGCCTGGATGCAGGCCTTGTGTGAGCAATCTCTTTGCTCCCCCATCCCCCCTCTCACCCCAGCCGAGTTCTTGTTTGAATGGCCATATCCATTTCCACTCCAGTGCATAGGTCATTTACTCTGCCATCATTACACCTCAAAGAGAGAGAGAGCTGATATTTTACATAACAAATGCCTCATGTCTTTGATGTACCGCTGTGGGGATTAATTCTGACCTTAAAATCAGGCAAAAATACAGTCTGCAAATAAATAAGGTATTAGGGCTACTGATTCACTGACTCCATTTTTAGATTTCTAGACTCCAGGGGAAAACATAACATACAACAGATCACAGGTCTTGCCACCCTTCTCTCTCTTTGGCTCACTTTGAACACCAACCATGCTGGATCATCAAGGAAACAGATTCCAAAGAGGGCACCTACTTTGGTGGTTTCAACTTTTTTTTTTTTTTTTTTTACAAAAGAACAGAACCACTCTCTTCCCAACGTTCCCCAGGGCTTGCCCATTGCTGTTCTAATGCAGTGCTTCCCAAACTATCTGTAGTTAATGAAAAATACAGGGTGATCTTTTTTTCAATCCATTATGGAACAATATATGGTTCTAATGCACATGTCTGGTACGGAGCTCATGCCGCATATGATACCATCACCCAAACTGATCTATACCCTGTTCAATGAGATGAGTCCACTAATTATATGCTTGGATGTCATGGCAATGTCAAATTACTATAAAAGTTTCTCAAAGCTTACTCTCCATTTCTTTCTATATCTTCTCCCGGATCAGTAAATAAATAGTTCCTGGTCCTGGTCTGCACTCTACATTTTGAGTAGCACTGTTCTAAATACTTTGTACTCCATGTGTGGTCTGGGTACCAGTGGCGTGGGCATCACCTGGGAGCTGGCCAGAAGCACAGAAACTCAGGCCCCATCTCATACCTCAGATTCTGCATTTTTACTAAGCTCCCCCAAATGATATGTATGCACACTAACATTCAAGAAGTGCTGCTCTAAGGGATACTATAAATTCTACTGCATACCCCCAAGTGGCTTGGACCTTCCTCGGGCCCTTGCTGCCACCCCTACTTCATGGAGATTAAGGTCATCACTGTGAGCTTCACATTCTCTCTTCCTGTCCTCATATGCTCTATGTGATACCATTCTCCTCTTCCTTTATTACTTTCACTAAGTGATGTCCTTTTCCACTTCCAACACTAAAAGTTCTTTGAGGGCAGAGACATTTCATTCTCTTTTCTCTATTCCCTTGTAGTGGTTTGCATCTAGTGTATACTTGGATATATTTTGGTTGAATTAAAAGGATTCAACAAATTATTATAATAGCTAGCATTTATTGAACCTTACTAAAGCCAAGCCCTGGGCTAACACATTATATGTCCAATCTCATTTGGTCTTCACAAACGACCCTAGGAGGTAGGTATTATTATTATCATCCCCATTTTAAGGATGAGGAAATGAAGGATCACAGAATATAACTTGCTCAAGGTCACACAGCTAGATGTGGAAGTGCCAAGATTTAAAGTCCAGCAGACACAAGAACCCACACAAATCTGTGCCATCACCACACCCACCGGTTCTCATCTTCTAAGTGAGCCAGGATCTTCTCTAGCTCTCCCTTGCTTTCTGTGGCCATGCCATATGGAACCTGCTGTCCGAAGGCTGGCTCCCGGTCTGTGATGGGGCTGGAGTGCCGCAGCAGGTACTGGTCCTCGTCTCTACATGGGTATGGGTTGAGAAAAGGAGGTGGTCAGGCACTTAACAGAGAAACGGCTCTCAGCTCCCAGCTCACAAAAGCCCCAGGAGATGTATGGTGGAAGATTCATTTCTAAGTCACATAGAGATGGAAAGTCCATATATTCTGGCTTAAGAGGGAAGAAGGTGGTCAAAGGTGGTGGGTAGCACAGGTCACGGCAGGAGCTACGTGGAAAGAGTGTTTTCAGGATGCTGGAGGTTCGGGTACTACTTATGGCTCCCTGACAAACAATGAGCAAATCACTTCCCTTTCTGTGCTGTTCCCATACCCTGCCCATCTTCACCCACCCATCCCCAACTCTGCTAGAGGGACCATTATCTGCTGAGTTCCAGTCAGGGTCAGATTGATCCCTGTAACTAGTATCTCCTAGGTCCTCTGAGCAGGACAGGGACCTCCCTATAGATAAAGGGTTCCTTTTCTGGGCTACAGAACCATGGAGTCTCTCTAGCCACATTTCAGCCAAGTCCTTGATGTCTTCCCAGGGATAGCGTGGCACTAGATGGGATTTTGTAATCTTGAGCATAAGATAATGGTTCATTTATACAATTTTAGATGAGGGCATATTCTTCTTCCCTCAAAGTTTGACATAGAAGAATGGGATCTTGCAACAGGAAGGGATCTGGGCAGATGGCAGGGAGATAGCACATCATTCATTCTCCAGCTCAGTTGATAAAAGACAGATTGCTTCTCTTACTAAACACTGTGTCCAGAAGGAAGCCTTCCTTCCTAAGGAAGTCAAGGGCCTAACCATTACACTTCCCCTCCCCTTGAGGATACACTCTTCCCAAACAATGGCAGAAGGATCCCAAGGAAAGCTATTCCTGGAGAAATAAGTAGCTGTGGGAACTCACATGCTGTCATCTGGAGACAGGCTGTCATTGAAAAAGGAGCAATTTTGACTTTCCATCTCAGCAAGCCTGGGAAGAAAGAGTAGGAACAGGAGGGAAAACAGGGTGTGGGGCCTGCTTTCATCTTGATGATTCTAATCCCACAATAGGATAATCAGCTTTGAGGGCTTCCCCAACCATCCTTAAGTTTTGGGCCTCACTGGTGCACATTCCCCTGCCCCACTGTGCACATTCCCCTGGCCCTGACTCCATTCTCCTTGCCCAAAGTTAAAACCCCTTTCCCCTTGGACTCCCTACAATCCTCCCCAAACCAGGTGATACCTGCTAGCAAAATGCTCAATGCGGGAGTGTGTGTCAGCATGTGGTAACATCGGGGAAGAAGCCGGCCTAGAAGAAAGCAGCAAAGACTCAGAGGACCAAAGACTCGGCAGCTGGTCTGCCTGTTTCCTCACCGATCCAACCCTATTCCCACCACCACCACAAAATTTAGAAGATGGGCAAAAGCTGATGGAAACAGGACACATAGACTAGATTCTAGTATATTTCTCAGGCTAGATACCTGGTTAGGCCCAAGCTGAACTGTCCTATCATTAGTCAGATCTGCCCTGAAACAGTTCCCTAGCCCACTTGGGACCCACCCAGCTGCTTCATAGCACATACCCAGGCTCAGTGAGGCTGCCTGCAGCCTCTGCTCAGCCACTGGTACTCACGTCTCACTGTAGTCAGCCTCCAACACTGATTGCACAGGCAGATAACCTCGCTGAGGGTGTTTGCTGAAATAGTGCTTTGAGCGGAATTTGTTCTTTAAGGTTGTTGCAAAGTCCCTCATGTTCTCACTGGATGTGGTCTGGGGGTGGACGGGGAGACAGGGCAGAAGGACTCACTCTAAAGGCTTCCAGATATGATAGGAAGGTGTGGCTGCTCCCCTAGTACAGGGTAATCGACTTTTATTCATGCTTACCACACCTCCTAGAAAAAGGTCTAGAAAGATACATGCCAGACTGTGAACTCTGGTTGCCTCTACAAAGTTGGGCTGGAGGGGTAAGAGCCAGGGTGAGGAGAGAGGGGTTACTTTAGTTTTATACTTTAGACACTTCTATATGATTTAAATCTTTTGCAATGAGCATATGTTAATTCATTTTTCATATCTTGTATATAAATTTCAAGAATGTAGGGGATGGGCAGGAGGTAGGGAATTGTGATCAGTCTACTATTTCAAGCCAGTTTTCCATGTTTGGCTTTTATAAAGCTTTCTTTCAAATGATAAAGGAAAAATAAAGGGAAATATCCCTGCTTCCACTGGGTCACACATGTTTTTGTGCGAACATAGTATGGAGAAGAGATCACAGTTTGGAAAGATGGATTATGTGGAAACAGGTTGAAAGATGGTGATGTAGAGTGGGAGAGAGGTAGAGGAACTGGGGATATGCTTGGGGCCCTGGGAGAATATGTGGGCCTGTAAGAGATAAGTTTAGGAAGCAGAGTCAGCTCAGGAACCTAAGCATAGAGCTGTGGGTCTTGATCACAGAAAAGAAGAAATTCTATGTTTAGAGTTCAGGGATGCTGACAAATCTGGGCTCAAGTGGCTATGAAGTTCACTGTTTACAAGTGGAATTTGGGAGCACAGGTATAGAACATACCTTTTTTCCCCCCCAGGATACTGAGTATTTAATTTGAGCACAAACTTTGGTATTGACTAGAAGGGGTGGAAACAATAACAAAGTATCAGGTAAAGATAGGGTGACCCAGTACTGGAGCAATGCAGGAAACTGGCCAGGAAAAACTAAAGTGAGCCATAGAAGGCTAGTCACTTAGAACTGTCTTACTCTATTTTTCCTGAGACTTTTCTCTGCAGTAAAATAGTGAGTGCCCTTTAAAGGGCTGAAAGTATCCTTGGCTGCTATAGTTGGCTGTGGCCCCAGTGAAGCTCTGCTTCCCCCAGTGAGGGAAGAACAGAGAAGCTTGAATTTCCCAAACCTGTGAATCACCAGGACTGTTTAGAATGCTCCCCAAAAAAGACAGCAGAATGCAGTTAGCCAGTGCTTGCCAAAGTAGATAAAGGGCCTACTACCTGAGAGCTGTCTCCTCCTCCTGCCCCACCCAGAAGCTCATACCGGGGTATAATATTCCATGATGGGGTAGTGCAGCTTGTTGCCTTTGCTGGCCCTGCCTGTCAAGAAGCAGGTCTGGCAGATGTCCACATTAAATTGTTTCAGACTCCGGTACCTTGAAGAGATGAGAAGTGGTAGGAAAGAGAATTCCCCCCTCCCCCTCCCCATCATTCAAATATATGCACCTGTTGGAAAGGAAGGTAAGGCATTGGGCCATAAAATGTTCAACCTCTTATACATAGCGGTGACTGAGTCCTCAATAGATGAATAGCTTTATTTTAGGGACTATAAATTTTCATGAAATCACAAGTTCAGTTTTCCAGGAAGTATGGGAAATAGCATCATCTCACCACCTTCTTAAGGAAAAGGTGGGGGGTGGTGGTTGAGTGGGAGCAGAGGTAAAGATCAAATGGCTTTCTATACAAGGATGGTCCCCAAAAGGTCCAGTCTTACAAGTACCACCACCTACCTTGGGGAAGTTACACATCCAATATGAAGGCAATTTATTCTACTGGCCCTAGGAAAATTGACTAAAAGTTATTTCCAAAGGTCTATTATTATAGAATATAGGATAGCCCTTCTAAACCGGTTCCAGAGCCAGGCTGAACTGTCCAGAGCTAATGACAATGAATAGTGAAATGCCTAGATTATGGGAGTAAGAGGGTCCAATATCTAGTCCTGGATCTACCACTAACTAGCTGTGTGAACTTGAGCAAGTCAGTCCAAATCTGTGCCTCATTTGCTCATCTTACAAAAACCAGGGTGGTTATAAGTAGAGTGTGCTTTAAAAATTAAAAAGTTGAGCATTTTAAGATGAAAGTCAATTTCAGAATAGTGGTTGCCTTTGTGGGGGAAAGAGGGGAATGTAATCTGGGAAGTTTCAAATGTATTGTAATATAATGTTTTATTTCTTAAGCTTGGTGGTGAATATACCCTGTGGTGTGCTGGAGCCAGCTGATACCAGCTCACAAGAGCCAACTGTTAAATTTTCAGGGATTTTACAAGCCAGGTGTTAAATATGGCCATTATTTAAAAATTAAATTGTATAAACTTACAATTAAATAAATTATATTTTTAAAAGGTAATGAATACTCAAAACTCACCACTTCCTAATTATTTGACTATTATCCAAGGTTATTTATGATCTATTGTATCTGCATGGTGGAAATACTATCAAAGGTTTGCTGCTGTGCACCTCTTCCCAACTCTTTGTTCAGTGACCTAATGTTGGTAGCCTGACATCAACTGTGGTGGGAGTATTTATATCATGGAAATTAGCAAACGCTACAAATCAGGTTTCCTGTTTTGATTCTGGAGAGCCAGTTGTTAAACATTTACTACCACACCATTCAGTACATTTCTATGTTTTTTTAAGTCTGGTATACTTTATAATACAACTAAAACAAAATAAAATATTTCATAATTGCCAGTTTTTAAAGAAGTTAAACATGCTGCAAATAGAAAGGATTACAGTATATAATAATGTATAATAAATTAGCTGTAATTGTATAGTAATTATGTAATATATTGTTTTGTAATACATAATTTGTATGTAACATGGAATATTTATCATTATTATCATTCTAGTAGGTATTATTTTCCCTACCTGAAGCCTTTGATGGGGAACTGCCTACAGATAGAGCATTTGGTCTGATGCTTCACTTGTTCAGCAATGGTGACTCGATGCAGAACAGCCAGCCACACCATGGACTGGGGCTCCAAGTTGACCCATTCCAGGAACTGGGAAGCTTCAATGACTGGCTTTCCAGTGCTCTAGGGGAACAAGAAGCTGGATGGGAATGACTGAGGCCTGAAGTGTTTCCTCCCTAGAATGTAAGCCCTCAGAGGTGCAGGGGAGCCAAGAAGGCCTGGTTGGCCTATTCTCCAGAAGGTTCTACTTTCTGCCTTGTCCCAGTTGAGGTGGCACCCTCCCCAACAGGACTCTGACTCTAAGAACCCAGAGAGAGACCTCTGCCCTGTTGTCACATCCCAACAAACTCCCTTACTTCTGAGTACTTCAGATCAAAAGCTTAGCTCTGAGTCCTCCCTCCCCGCTTTCCTCCCTCCCTCTCTCCCTTGTCCCATACTCACAAAACGGAAGCAACTACGGACACTGGGCTCCACATTGCTGCCCCCAAAGGCTGCCACTTCCCCCAGCTGACGGGGCACCTGAATAGCCTCATGAAGCAGGACACCAAGGTGGCGTTGGTCACACTGTCTGCCTGAGTTGGCCACTTGGCTGAAGAGGTCTGCTGGCCCCACCGCCAATCCAGATGCAGGAATGGCCAGAGAATGGTGCAAGGAAAGAGCAGAAAAGGAAGAGAGAGAAAGAACACATAGGCTTAGCTAATGACTTTTGGAACTGAAATATCTAGAGGTCATCCCTGACCTTCTAGAATCCCAGGAATTCTAAAAAGAGCATTTCTCTGAGTTCAGGGAGAAAAGGCCTGAGAGCCTCAGGAAGAGAAGAAGAGAGAGGGAAAAAGAGTGGGAGAAATGAAGATAGAGAGAGAGCTGTGTGTGACAGCAGTACCAGACACAGTTAGGACACTTCTGGGAAAACAGATTCCTCAGGAAGCAGGATGAGGGGGTGTGGGATTCAGGGGCGCCTGAACATGAGTCATAGTCAGCCTGCCATATCCCCTCCTGTTCATATAGTTTACTTAGTCTGATACTGCAGTCACTTTTCAATTATCCACACAAATGGAAGGAAACACTGGCATGGATAATCCCCAAAGAGGAGATAATTCAAAGCGTTTGATTATCTAAAAATGATCTCTAAGTGATCTAAGTGATTGTGGAATATACCATGGTACTTATATTTGTTGAATATGGGTTATATCTGCTGTTCTGGGAACTCCCCAAACCACTCCCCTCCTTAGAAAACCTGCCTCCAGAGGTTATTGCCTGTCTGCTTTATGCATCACCAAAGCTTAGAAAATACACAGCAGTAGAAGGCAGAGAGCCTGGGTTTTAGTTCTGCATCCATTATTAACTAGCTTGTAGAGACTTGGGTAAGTCATGAACCTCTCTATATTGTAGTTTCCTTACTTGTAAATTGAGGATAAATAATCACTGTCATCTCAACAGAATGGTGAGAGAAATAAATATCTTAGCTATGAACATGTTTTGAAAATTTGCCATCCCTGTAAAGTTTTCCCAGACCACTGTCATCTGTCTTCTCTGAACTTATACAATATATATCCTTTGTCATTTCAACTATTCTAATTTTTAAATGTTTTCTATGTATTTCTGCCTCTTCCTCTGGACTGGAAACCACTTGAGGCAAGGGCTATGTTTGATTTAACCTAGTATTTGCCACATTTAGCAAGTGGTCAAAACATTATGCACTCAACAAGTGATGATGAAGAAAAGTACAAAATGCTGTACAAAAGATGGAGGATGAGGAGGAAAGCAAAGGTACTATAAGCAAGAGAGGTTAAAAACTGCATAATTACATATAGTCTACTTTCCAGATAATGGAGATTATTGTACCCTGACCATGTATTCATATGGGAAGTATCCAGTAGAATGTGTGATATGGCTTCAGTTTCAGTCTGGGATAGAGCTAACTTGATAGGCTAGGGGGAAGTAATACTAGAAAGTCAGGGTTCTGGGTATCCCAAGAAGCCAACTCGGATCCTGACTAAGCACACACATCAGATCAGAAGAAACCAAACCTCCTGGAGTGACACTGGGAATAATAGGTCTTAGGCCTACCTTGGCCTTTGGCTGCTGTGGGTTCTATTCAATAGCCTTGACCAGGAAAGCATCACAAGGTAGCCCGAGTAGCCCTCAACTGAGTCATAGGACCTACCTTCTGCTTATCTTACACCCTTCCTCCTCCACATAGCACCTCCCCCTCCACCCAGCTCCACTCCAGACTTTGGAATTGTACTCACACTGAAGTTTTTCCTTCACTTCTGTGCCACACAGGCATGCAATGCCAGTCTTAAAGGACAATGCCCGCATCTTTCCACTGCGACCACTAGGTTTAAAAGAAGAGACTGAGAACATGAATATATGTAAAGGGTCAACATCTCGGCAGCCTTTTTCCTCACAGAATTGATCCCAGCAGAGCTCTGTGCCAACCATGCCCCAGGCTGAGCTGGGCCCAGGTCCACCATGAAAGCAACCCCCTCCCACCATGCTCACTCCAGGATGTCCCACTGAATTTCATTCTGGAGGCTGCCGGAGCTAAGACCTTACCTATCAAAAACATTAAGGAGCCAGTTGAGGCTCATGTCCACACAGAGTGGCACATTGACTAGGATGCCTCTTTCCTCCTCCAGCCGTTCATATAAGGCAGTCAGGCAATGAATAACCTCCACCACATCCATTACATGCTCACTGGCCTGCAGATCATGCTCATTGAATATCTCCAGTGCTGTGGTTAAAGTTACCAGGTCCACTGGGAAAGAAAGGAGAGAGGGAAAAACATAGGCAAAAGTAAAACTCCAGGGGTTAGACAGAGATAGGGCCATCAGTGTCACCAAATTTGACTCAATCTCCAGACCAACCAACTTGTCCTTTACCAAGACCCTCACCCCAAGGAGGTAGAAGGCAGATAAAGGCCCCACAGAATAGCCCAAGATGTTTCTATACCCATATATTTATTTCAAGAAGGTGGTAGGATGTGATTCAACTCACCTCCTATGTTGTGTTAACCCCAAGTGATTAAATCCCATGTTAAGTTTTTGTGTCCTTACACATTTCAGCTGCAGATAGGCTTATCTTTGAACCTTGTTCTGAGAACCTAGACACTGGTTATGAAGGCTCAGGTATGGCTGGATTAATGTGATATACCTCAGTGGACTTTTTAAGGACCTCTAATGCTGGAATCAGCCCAGTCAGATATGCCCGGGCCAGGAAGCTTGAATAGGCAGTGTTCCTGAGAAAGGCCAGAAGCCACATTATATGTGTAGCCATCTTGTCCCCTAACCACTGGTATTTGCTTCAACAGTTCTGCTGTCACACCCAATAACCCCAAGATGGCAAAAGAACACAAGCCCCTGGTGGCTCCAAACCATGGGTTGGGATAATTCCTGCCACAAAGAAGTTGCTTGATTATCCACATTGGGCAGGGAAAAGGGAACAAGGAAGAGGAGAGTTTTGGGGTTAGTTTTGGAACTCTTCTGGGATTTGGGGAGAGTAGAAGGGTCCTGGAAATAGCACGTGTCCACAGTCAACATATCCCAGACTTTGGAGAGTTCCTGCTAAGCAAATCCACAACCTTGGCCAAGGTGGGTTGAAAGTGGAGAACAGCATTAAGAATAGTAGGAGTGGGGTGAAAGCAATAAGGGAAGTGCAGTGGGAGACATACAGCGCAGTGCCTTCTGGACTCTACGTAGCTTCATGGCAGTGCGATAAGCTGAGAACTTAATGTTGTTCAGATCAGCTGCAAAGAATGGAAAGAGACCCACTGAGATCAAGGAAATGCAAATTAAAACTACAACAAGATACCATTTCACAGCTACCAGATATGCAAAAAGCAAGTCTGACAATAGCAAGTGTCAGCAAGGATGTGGATCCATTGATCCACTGCTGGTGGATCAAAGAACTGCTGGTGGAATTGTAAACTGATGCAATCACTTTGAAAAACAACTTGTTATTACCTAGTAAAATTGAACATTCATGTACCCAACAACCTAGCTAGCTATATATACCAGAACAGTTGCTTTTCAAGCATTTTTTTTACCAAGACTCATAGTAAGGAATACACTTTACATCATGACCCAGTACACACACACACACACACACACAATTAACTAGAACAAATATTTCAGGAAACAATATAGCTTTCTAGATTTATAAGGTAAGAAAACATAACCTTAATATCAAATATGACTCTTGCTAAGAATCTGTTGCACTTTGACATTTCCTAGTCTATTTTAATTTTTTGAATGCTTGTTATGGCATACTAATACTAAAATGATTTCATGGGAGGCGGCTGTGGCTCAATCAGTGGGGCTCCCGTTTGCCATATGGGAGGCCCCGGGTTCGGTTCCCGGGGCCTCCTGGTGAAGGCAGAGCCCGTCCGCATGGTGTGGTTGGCTGACCCAGCGAGCATAAGCAGCAAGGGGAGGATAAATGAATAAATAAATAAAATCTTTAAAAAAAAAAAATGATTTCATGGCCCATAGACTGAAAAAAAAAACATGCTCTGGAAAAATTCTTACACACATGCACCAGGAAACATGCATAAAACGTCACAGCAACATTGTTCTTATTAACCCAAACTAAAAACAACCCAAATGTCCATCAACAGTAGAATGATAAACTGTAGTATATACAATAGAACACTCTACAACAGTAAAAATGAATGCATCAACATGAATAAAATTTGCAACATAATGGTGAGTCCCTCTTAATAGCTAGAGATAAGGTGCACAAGAATCACATCACAACCTTGACAGTGTCTTTCAAAGCAGACCAGACTTCGTATCTATAAGCATAATTTCCTAATGTAATGATAATATGGCCCAGGGGGAAATGTAGAACCTCCATTTGAGGGAGATGCAGAGGGAGGGAAGGAAGTCTGTTGGAGAAAGGATAAGACACTCACTTCTACCTCCACCTGCTTATTGAAAGGGATTCCCTTCTACTCTTATAGGATAAAGGCAGCTGTATATATTCCCACCCTATTCACGAGTCCCACATTCTTACCTAGAGTTTGGTATAACTCGGTCATCTTGGGATGATCCCAGCATGTGGTCTGAGCCTGGTGGCTACAAACAAAAATATCAGTAGCACTAGGGTCCACACCACCCACCTCCCCAACACACATGTGCACCACTCTGTGCTAAGTTGAATGCAAGAAGCTGCAGGATCCAAGGGTGAACCCTGAAGATCCCAAAGCACAAGGGATTCACCTTTACCCAGGTAGAATCTTGAGCTCTTGAGATGAGTATGGGAAAAACTGGACCGGATGGAGGAATTCTGACAGACAAGGAGTGACAGAGACAGGTAGAAAAAAGGTGTGGGAGAGGGTGGGCAGGTGACTGACCCCCTTCTGATCCAAATGGTCACTCACTTGATATAGTAGGGAACTTTATTGGGTGAAATTGCTCTTTCCCAGGGCACCTGGACAGAGGCTGGTAAAGGAGAAGAGAAAGAAAAAGAAAGTTGGCCATGAATGCTCTTCAGACCCTCTGGCCATTATGCTGCTCTATCCTCCCTAAGAGGTGGTCAGGCCTAAAAGGGATGCTTGACTTTCATTGCCAGCTCTTCACAGCCCTTGAGGATAGGCCAAAAAACTCCAAATGAATAAACTTCTCTCCCTTTTGTTAGGGCAAGAGAAGGAGAAGAGGTTGCCACTGTTACCCTAACAGAGCAGAGACATGGCATGGGCATGAACAGCAATATTTGGCCTTGGCCACCCTGATAATACCCTCCTTGAGCAGGCTGCTGCTTCTACCCATTCAGCTGCAGACAGCTGGAGTGCAACTGTGGCTATGAAGTGGACCCTACTTTCCTCATGAGGCTCAAAGTCCTTCCCCCAGAAAGTTAAGCTTCTCAGTCCTGTGGGACAATGAGGGATGGTCCTACCCACTTCTCTCTCTGGTGAGGAACTTTGGAAAAGCATGCCTCTCTCTGCCCCATGTCTTTATCTTCTGGATGTTCTAGTAATAATAATCACACTTAACAATTATGGAGTTCCTACTCTGTGTCAGAGACTATGCTAAATGCTTTGTGTACATACTTAATGTCCATATTTATATATTCTGACCATCTGCACTGCTACTACCCTGGTCTGAGCCACCATAATTCCTCACTTGGATTACTGCAGTATTCCTAACAGGGTTCTCTGCTTCCACTCTTGCCTTTGACAGTCTATTCTCAACACCCTGACTCTGTTAACATAAGTCAGATCATGTCATCCCTTGGCTCAAACCACTCCAAAGTTTCTCCATTCCATTCAGAATAAAATCTGAAGTTCTTACCATAGCCTATAAGGCCCTCTGTGCTCTGGCCTTCTGCTACTATTCTGAGCCCTCCCCTGCTTGCTCACTTCCACACCAGCCTCCTTGCTGTTCCTCAGGCATGTCCTTGCCTTAAGATCTTGGAAGCTGCTGTATCCTCTGCCTGGTATGCTCTTCCCTCAAATATCCATGGACCTCATTCCTTCACCTTCTTTAGGCTTCTGCTCAATTGTCACCCTCTCTGTGAGACCTTTCCTGACCACCCTATTCAAAACTATAATGCTTCCCTCCTTAAGTCCAGTACTCCCTTTTCATGACTTCCTGGTTTTAATTTTTCCCATAGCACTGGTCACCAATTGACATTATATATTTTACTTATTTGTTTATTGTATGGCTTCCCCCACTTGAATGTAAGCTTTCAAATACTTGAAAAGCTTACATCGATGTAGTCCCAATGCATAGAACAATCCTGGTCCACAGTAGGACCTCAATAAACATTGTTGAACAAATAAAGTCATCCAATTCTCATAACTCTATGACCTAGGTAATATTTTATCCTTTTTATAGCTAGGAAAACTGAGGTTCAGAAAGGCTAGGCCACTTTTCCAAGCTTGCACAGCTATTAGGTGGAGGAACTGTGACTAAGACCTAGGTCTAGCTGATTTGAGAGCCTGTTCTTTTAAACACCATATTACACTTTTATCCTTTCTGCTTCTTGGACGCCAAGTTATACTGGGCCCGCACTAGGCCCCCAGGGGACAATAGTAGACTCTTTTGGAATATGGTTGAGGTTCTGTTAAGTAAAGTCCAGTTTGGCTCACGTACAGGAGAGGAAGTGCTGTGACCCTGGCCCAAAGTCCCGGTGGGCATCCTGGAGCTGCTTAAGCCTCTCGCTAACTGACACCTATGGAAAGAACAGGTAGGAGGTAAGTGGATTCATTCCAGGTATTTTGTGTGGGATTTCCAGGCACCTCCAGGTCTCTTTATGAACTCCCTCATAGGTTGGCTTTTTTCCAGTTCCAACTCCTCCTACCATCACCCAACTCCTGCTCCTCCCCTAGCACTCCCAAGGGCCAGAGAAAAGCATCCCTAATTCTAGGCCATAGTCATTCTTCATCTGCCTCTGCCTACCCCAATTTCCCAAATCTAGGCAGACCCCTCTCATTTTGTCATTTCAATCACTCCCTGCAGTTTAAAGGTTGAGAGTCCTGTTCCTCTGTTTCAGATTCTCTAACTATCCTTTTCCCATGTAGGTCCCATTTCAATACTCCTTCATTTACTTTGAACCTAAAGAAGCTTCCTGCCACCCCCACCCCAAGCCTAGTTATACTGAGGCTCTTCCCTAACTCTCACTACAGGCTGCTCTTCTACCTGTAGCTGTTTCCACTGGATGTTGATCTGCTCCAGAGCCTGGGAATTCTCCATCGACAAGTGCACATCAGAAATAGCAAGTTGGTGGGCCAGATCATTCACCAATTTCACTCCATCTTTCATAGGGGAGAATTCTTCTTTGAATAGCTGTAGATCCGGGACCCAAGTCCCAATCAGATAGAGTGGGAAAGAGGAACCATTAGCCATTCACCTGAACTCCTCCCTCCTTACCCAGAGGTTTGTGTCTACAACACAACCTAGGTACTTGCTTATTAGGGCAACCAGACTAAGGTGTGGGTGGCCACTGTCTTTACCCTCTTCCTCTCCTCCTTTCAGAAAACACAAGGGAAAGAAAATACATTAGAACAGTCCAGCACCCAAATCCAGCAGCATAAACTGAAGGAGGCCCATTGTAGTCCAGACCAACAATGGAGACTCAACAGCAGGAACAGTGTCAGGGTCTGGGAAAAAGCATCAGCTCTCAGGGTGGACTGGAGCCGGGTGAGGGGGACCTGCATACCTTAATAGCCTGGATGTGCTCTGGAAGTGAATCAATGAAGAGATCCCCAATGGGTTCCCAAGTGGCTCGGACTCCATCAGCCTGGGTCAGAGTAGTGCTTAATTCCTCCATTGCCACTTGGATCTCCAACAGCTGCTCCAGAGTGCGCTCTATGTGGCGGTGCTGGTCCACACAGCGGGCTGTCAGCTTCTCCCATAGTTCACTGGCCACTGTCGCCTGCTTCCACACAAAACGGCTAAGATTCTGAATCCGTTGTCGGGGGGAGGTATCTACAAAGGAAGGCAGGAAGCCAGGTCAGCCCAACCAGAAGGAGGTAGTCCATGGGGCCAGGGAAAGATAGAGGCAGACAACTCTTTGTAAAATATGTATGCATGTGAATGTGTGTGTGTATCTATTTACAAATATACATTTTCCATGTTTGAACCCCTTTTGCATATTTAGATTCTTTAATTAAACTTTTATTTTGAGATAATTGTAGATTCACATTCACTTGTAAGAAATAAAATAGATGGGGAGCAAGTGTAGCTCAGTGGTTGAGTGCCTGCTTCCCACGTACAAGGTCCTGGGTTCAATCCCCAGTACCTCATAAAAATAAAATGATAAAATAAAATAGATCCCATATATCTTTACCTGGTTTCCCAAAATGGTAACATATTGCAAAATTATAGTACCACGTCACAACAAGGATATTAACGTTGACACAATCTACTGATCTTATTCAGAGTTCTCCAGTTTTACTTGTACTTATGTGTGGGCATCTTTAAAAAATGGGCATGATAAACAGTGAACCACATATTTTAAGGGGTGTTGTGTTGTGAGGCGAATAGTCATGTGACCCTGGAATGCGATTTTATACAATGTATGCTACCCACTTTGATCCAGAGAAGGGAGGCATTTTATGACGGCCCAGTCCAGGAGAGGTTAATATAACTCGCCCAGCTTTTCCAACTAATCTAATTTGTAGGTTTCCTCTTCCTCTCTCAGAAGCAGATGCAAAGTCCCAAAGCCCCAGGCTCACTTAAATTGTCCCTGTCCTAACTGGGGCCCATTGGCAGCAAATTAAGTCCTAGTCCTCCTTATGAGGTGTTAGAAGTAAACTGAGAGAGTAAACAGCATTGGCAAAGGGCTCCATTAATGAAGGGTCTTTCTAGGCTATTTATAGATTATCTCAGAAGCTTGAGCACCCTTTCAGGGGAAGAGACCTTGCTGGGCCACCATTCAGACCGTGAATCCAATCCTGCTGCCTTATTTTAATCTAGACCAAGAGTTGGCCCACTCTACCAAGGGACAGGCCAGAAGTCACCAGGCTCAGTGTCAAAGAGGCATAGCCAATTTTCCTCTCAAATGTCATTGCTCAAATTTTTAGACTGCAATAACACAGTATGTCTTTTCAAGGGCATACTACTGCTTTTATTCCCTGAGTCAGTTCAATTCATTTGAGCCTTTTTTTTTTTTTTTCCTTTTTCATGTCTGATTAAAAAGCCACATTTTAAATCAGCACACACCACTCAGAACTGAGTGGGAGAGAGTGTGGTCTACAGTGTGAACTGTGGTCTATGGTTGGTGGCAAGGCTCCAGGATGTGTAAGTTCATTGAGGGTGGTGGGCCACACTTGTGGGAGATGTTTGTGTGGGATGTGGTGGGAGGTGTGGGAGGTGGGCAACATGGGAATCCCAGTGGGTTCCGTGTAATATTTTGTATAATCTAAGCACCTCTTAAAATATATGTATATATATATATATAAATAACATTTTTGTAAGCAAAAACACATATATGCATATATATTTATATATCATTTTGCAAATGTTTGTATGTATTGAGAGAATTTTGATTTTTACCCACAATAAAAATAAATTTAAAAATTATAAAAAAAAAAAAAAAAAGCCACACATGATGCTCTAGAAAACCACATACAGCTTTGGGCCACATTCTTATCACCCAATCTCAGACTCTGTTCTCTTTGCTTTTCTTTGCAGTATGAATCTTGTTCTGTACTCCTAGATAACAGCTAAGGAAATGAATTTGGTGAAGGCAGGAGGTGTTTAGCAGTACATAGATCAAGAAGAAAGGGAAACAGAGGAAGATCACTCACCTTTGTTCTCAGAACAGGGCTCCTCTAATTCCTCAAATGGGTGCTGGGACAGGAAGGCCTGAGCTGACTCCAGCACAGAGTAGATATAAGGGCCCCGAGACTTGACTTCTTCCATAAAGGCCTGCAAAATTTAGCAATGTGGTCAACAGGAGAGATTGGTCTTGTCAAACTCTAAATTCCACCTTGCAATTAACCACCTTTCTTCTCTTCAGTGTGATTTAGTTCTTTGGCACGATCATGTGCCCATTATTTTTGGGATTCCCAGAAAAAAAAAAAGAGGTGCAGTCCTTCCTGCAGGCAGGGAAATGAATTTCTGATACTAGAAGGTCTATTTAGTAGAAAAAGGATCTGTCTATGCCACAGAGTAGAGCAAAGTGTGGGGATCTTGGGCTGGGAAACTTGCTTCTCTGGAGGACTCAGAAAGACCCCTGTAAGGGGCTTGGAGACATAAAAAAAAAATTGTGTGAAATTTTAAACTTGTGGGAGTGGGTGAAGCTCAGTGGTTGAGTGCCTGCCTCCTATGTACGAAGTCCCGGGTTCAATCCCCTGTACCTCCTAAAAATTTTTTTTAAAACTTTTGGTTGAAATATACACTGAGAAGAGTACACAGATCCTAAGTATAAAGCTTGATGAATTTCTATAAAGTGATTCCATCTGTGTACCCAGAGCTGCAATCAGGAAACAGAACTCTACCAGCATCCCAGAAGGCCCCCTTGTGGCTACTTCTAGTCACTACCCCACTGCTCTTCCCCAAAAGGTAAACACTATGCTAACTTGTGACACCACTGATTCATTTTGCCTATTTTTGAACTTTATATAAATGGAACCATAAAGTTTGTACTCTTTTTGTATCCGACTTTTTTTACTCAACATACTAACTGTAAGATCCATCCATGTTGTGGCACATAGTTATAGTTTATTTTCTTGCTGTATTATATTCCATTCTGCATTCATTGCTGAAGAAATATTTGCTGTTGTTTTCTAATTATCAAGGTAATATATATTACAAATTCTCAGAAATTTCAGAAAAGTATGAAGAAAATGAATAACAATTCTAATTTCATCACCATTGTTAACATTTTGATATATTTCCTTCCTAGTGTATATCTCTATACATTTTTATACAATCAAGATCTACCTGTATATAGTTTGGGATTCTGGTGGGGTTTTTTTTTCACTTAACATCATATTATGGCCATTTCTCCAGGCCTCCATTAAAACTCAGGGCAGGATTTTAAGTGAGCCCAAAATTTGATGGGAGAGATAGGAAAGAAGGATTTGACTATTCTGTGAAGAGCTATCCACAGACCAGTTGGACTGCATGCAGCCTCCTATTCCTGTAGGTGTTCAAGCAGAGGTTGGGTGCCTGTCTCTCAGGGTATTTCAGAAGGGATTGCCACCCCAGCTGAGAAGCTACACACCATGGTGTACATCATTCTACATACCGCATGCGTCTCCTTCTCCTGTTGCACCAGGGCAACATCCCCTTGTAGGGGCAGCTGAGCTGACAACTCTTCATCCTTTTGACTGAGCCAGTCAATAATCTCTTGGAGAGGGAGCTGAAGTTTTCCACTGTGGTCTGAGAAGGCCTCTAGGCGAGCACTGCACACACAATAGGTTCGACCAGTGATTTTCAACCTTCTTTGTTAAGTGGCAAAACATTTTTTTCCAAACAAAATACTTATGTGGAACCTTAATATTAAAACATATTAAAAAGGAACTGCTCTGGTAGAAGTGGGAGGAGGCCCACAGCCCTCCCTCTGACTCACTCACAGAGGCTCCTAAGGTTTCTCCAGAGGGAGCACAGAACTAAAATCAATGGGTAGGACCATGGATAGGGAGGTATTCCAAATTTACCTGGGTTAAAGTGTCACTTTTGGGCCCTCAGTTAATTCAGTTGCATGCCCAGCATTAGGCTGGGGAAGGGTAGAAAACTGAGCAGGGGCATTAGAGGATGACAGCTATCTGGTTTCCTCTCTTGCCCTGGCAGGATTCAAGTCATGCCAAACTACTCCTCCAGAGGCTGCTCAGAGCCTACCCTCTGAGCAGGAGAGGATGCTATAAGTGGAAAGGGCAAGTCAGGTGATTGTGTGTGTGCGTTCACATGTGTGAGAACACCTATGAATACAAGCAGCCCAAGGGTCCCAATGGTTGATAGCAACATAGGCTAGAGGTTTGAGATATGTAGGGAGAAAATGTTGTAGTATATAATCATCTCTGTCTGCCTCCTCCCACAAATGAAGTATGAGCTGAGGTCCAAGTGGGAGGAAGCTGGAGGCTGGTCAAGGCTGTGTGCAGCCATCAAGTCCCTTCCCCTTGGCCTATAATAATGCCTATCTTTATTCATTGTCTCCCTACAATCTAGGCCAAGTCCTTTCCCTAAATCATTGCTTCAGTGAATTCACACAGCAACCTTAAGAGGTAGGAACTAATATTGTCCAGAGAAGTTAAGTGATTTTCCCAAGGCCACACAGTTAAGTCACTAATAGAGCTATAATTTGAGCCCAAGTTTGTCTGACTCCAGAGCCTGCATTCTTTCAATTTCTCCATGCTGTCTACCTCTACTGGAGCCCAGGAGTTTGAGCTTTGATGGTAGGAAGTGGGGAGGAGAAGAAGAGTGGGTCACAGAAGGGAAGGGACAAGAGGAGCAATTGCTATAGAAATTTCCTTCAGGTTCTTACTGAGTTGCCCTTAGTTTGGGGAGGAATAACTGGGCTGATGTGGGTAGAGGGCATAAAAGTAGGGGGCATAAATGGATGTGAGTAGAGGGCATAAAAGCATGGGAAAATGAGCCGGTGAGACCTACCAAGATGAAAGACAGTTATGAGAGCCACAGGAGGAGGGAGTAATCATTTCCTTCATTCACACGTCAGCACTTGTAAGTTTACAAGTTAAGCATTTTCATATCTTATTTGAATCCTCACAACACCACCATAAGGTAGCTAAGACAGGTATTATTCCTCTACTCATCTTTTTTCTTAATAAAACAAAAACAAGTAGAAGTTAAAATTCAGAGAACTCAAACAACTTATCCAAAGTGACACAGCTACTTAAAAGTAGAGCTCAAATCCAAGTGTCCTGCCTTTCAACCAAGGCTTCTTTACCCAATGCCAGAGGAAAAAAAGGGAGGAGAAATGGAAGGTGAGGTTGAGGAAAGCATGATGCACAGGCTGAGAGGAGGATGCAAAGCTGCAACAGCAAAAGGAGCCCACTTAAGGCACCTGTCTCAAAAGGCCAGGCCTTACCGGAGGTTGTGAGACTTCTTTTTTATTTCATTCCAACACAGATTCATGGCTGATGGTTCCAGAGGTCCAGCAGCACCAACAGATCTGATAATCAGCTTTGGGCTTAGGCATGGAACCCCAGCACCATCTTGAGGAGGCGCAGGGTTGGCAGCAGCTCTAACCTGGACAGAAACACAGACATCCCAGCACACAGGCAGCTATGATCCCTGGAGTGTGTCACAACCAGGTGTGTGTCAAGCTAAGGGTGAAACAAATGTGAACAGGGGGAGAAAAAGGCTTGTCCCAGGTTTTAAAAATTTTATCCTCTGGGGATAAGACAAAGAAAGCTTCTGTAGCTCTGTTCATTACAAGGTCCTCTCTCGGTATATGTCGGTCACATATAACTGCTAATATTATTATTACTATTATTATTGAACATTCTGCCAGTGACCACTGCCCAGATGGGATTCTGGAAGTACTTGAATTAAGTAAGAAGCTGCTCAGAATTGTCTAATTACTGGAAACCACAGCATTAAAGGGGAGCTGTAGGCTTGTACTTCAGCATCCCTCAGTCTACCTGACATTCTAGAAAAGAAAGCTAAGGGGTTTCCCCATAATGATTCTGAGGAGTAGACCAGTCAGAGAGAGCTATCAGTAGTAGATGTCCTACTTCCCAAAAGGACCTAGGCCTTGATGTCTCCTCCCCAGTTCCCCCCCACATTCCCCACCACCAGTCAAGGAGCCTGGAAATAATCTTAAAGAGAAGTGCTCGTCTTCTATGGGCTAAGGAAGGGCTAAAGTGGCATTTTGGATCCTAATCTCCAAGAGACTCTGCCCAGAGTTGGCAGCTAAGAGGACAAGCCATGGAACATGCCAAAGTGTAGCCTTGGGCCCTCAAGCTCATAGTCCATTACTTGCTCTGCCTGGTATAGGTAGGGCCCTGGGGGCTATTGTGGAGTTTGGGGGGAATGGTGGTTATGCCAAATAGCCCTTAAGAAGTTAGCTACCAACAGCAGAGTTCCAGGATTGCCCAGACAGTGGCAGTAGGGGATGGAGGAGGAAATCTCAGCCTGTGCCCCTCCACCCTAATCTAGGGAAACCCACATGCCTGCCTGCCTATTTATCTGCCTGCCTTCTTATGGAAATAAAATGAACCTGCTGATGGTTCACATTCTTCTAGTCTCCCCTTTCCTCAAACCACACTTCCTCCCACAGAAGGCTCTCCAAGTCATCTGGGAAACAATTCTTCCCATTAAAACCACAGCTCCCAGTCACAAAGTGAAAGGGAAGTGAAGGAGTGACAGCAGCCAAACTCTGGACCTGTGTACTCTAGGGCAGCCTGGCCAGCCTCCCTTTACCATCTGGGGCAAAACTCTGAACTCAGACACTCTGGGGCCCTGAGCTGACCCTACCTGTGTTGCCTGGGGGCTCCGTTGCAGGATTGGGCCTCTCCATGATCATCCTCTTGCTGGACCCAATGCCTGGTGAGCTGCAGGCAGAGTCCTGACAGGCTCTGAGCAAGCCTGCTCAATGAGAGCAGGCAGAACTGAGCTAGGCCAGGAGGCAGGAGCTGTCACCCTGTTTGTTTACTGACCCCCCAGGAATCTGGAGGGGGCGGCTATGTCAGGGCTTGGCTGGTGAATCAGACCTTTGTCCCTGGGGAATTCCGGCTCTCTCCCAACTGGGCCTGCCACACTGGGGCCAGGATGGCCCTCCCAGGCTGGCAAGACAGGAGTGGGACTGGGCATTCCATAGTGCTTGGGAGGGGCATGCAGAGGGTAGCTTCTGTTGATTTATTTTCCCTTTCCACAGAAGACACAAAGGACTCGCTCTGCCTCCAGACCCACCCCTCCCCTGAAATAGAGGAAAGGGTCAGACCCACTTCAATGGCAAACATCTGGTAAGCAATTTCCCCAAGGATTGGCAGGAAGATAGGCTTGGGAAGGAAGCCTTGTCCTTGGCTAAGTGAGCCTCCTCAGAGACAGTGAGGAATGAGTGTGGCACACAGAGGAACATAGCCATGGTATGGCAGGATTGGGAAGCTGAGGCAGCAGAATCCCCCTGAATCTGATGGTCTTCAGATGACTGCAGGGGCCAGAAGATTCATCAGAGGCCACAGTATAAAAACGAGAGGGTGATTTGTCCTGCCTTTGGGAGGTAGAGAGGGGTGAAGGGAGAGCCATATCCTCCAAGACCTCTTGCTGCACTCAAAGGACAGAGGAGGGTGGTGGTCTATGGTACCCACTTGGATTTCTGCAGGGGACAGAGAGAAGAAAATGGAATCCAGCAGTTCCCTGCAGGGATCCAGTGCCAGGGAGGCTCCTGTGCCCTGCCTGGGTTGGACCTGGGGGGAGGTTCATTCTCATAAGCCACTGGCCTGAGGTGAGGGCCCTCCACTCCTTCTATAACAGACTTGTCTGGGGGAAAGGTTAACATTCCATAGCTGGGCCCCACCCCTCAGCACTGAGGGAAAACACTTTTCACCAAAAAGTGTTCTGTTCCCATCCTCGTTTATCTCCCACAGAGTCATCTAGGCTTTCCACAGTTCCACATTGTTTCCATGCTGAAGCCCACCTACAGGAATAGTTTGAACAGCTGCCTGATCCTTTCTAGGGGACTGAGGTGGAGACAACTGTGGTGGCTGGGGGATGGCAGGGGATGGCAGGCCAAGAGAAGGGAGTGGCTTGAGCTCAGGGCTGCAGCTTCACTTATGCTGGGATAATTGGACCCAAGCCAGTCTGGCAGAGTCCTCTCAAGCAGGACTGCCCCAGAGTTAGAAACAGCCCCTTGTGACCCAGCCACAGCCCAGCTGTCCCGGCTCTGGGGGAAACATCCACGATAAGCTCCACCCCACCCATGTTAGCCCTTCATCCTTTCCAGCCATCTTCTTAGTTTCCTGACTCCCGCTTAGCTTCCATACTGTTCTTCATTCCCTTATTCTCCCTCTTTTAGTTCCCCCTGACTCTCGCAAGTCCCACCTACCAGAGTTGGAACACAATAGGCAAATACTGAATAGTAAATGAATAACAATTATTTTCTTTCCCTTTCCCTATTGATTGCCTTCTACTTCTGGCTTTTGTAGCCAAGACGTTTGCTTCTCACTCCTCACTCCTCAAAGGCTCTCTACCCATCTCTTGAAACTTTGAGACAAAGTCCGGGCAGTAGAGAAGGAAGAGAAACTGGACAGTGGTAGAGAAGAGAGGTTCGACCTCACCAGTTCCAATCACAAAATGAAGCCTTTTGGTATCCCTACCTAGGTAGTGAAGCTCAGTGGGGGCAGTGAGCAAGGCAAGCCTTTAGGAGGGGCCCAGGCTTCTCAATCCCTCGACCACCCTATGAAAGTTCCAATCTGGTGAAGGGATGGGCACACTGGGAGACTACCAAATTGACCCTGGCTTTGAGAATATGTTAGAGGCAGCAACTTCTCTCTGGCTAGATGTGGGAAAACAGCTCAGGGAACCTTACCTCTGGCTCCTATGACTCCCTGGACCTGGACTTTCCCTTATTTTTCTCCTGAAAACTGGCTTGCCAGCACTCACATCCTCCATCCCCATGACTTTTCTCCCTCCCTTCCTCCTTCTTATATATTTAGCTGCCACCTGCACTTCCAGAAGTGACTCAGCACTGCAGACTCATGTGTGAGGAGGCACTAGGAGACACATGACTTTCTCACATCCCATGGCCTCTGGACCCCAAAGCATTAGAGGGCAACCCAGATATGCTTGCTTATGCTTCTCCCTTTATCCAGTCAACTTTCCTGTGCACCTTCCTCATTGTCAGAAAAGGGTTCTGCCCTCTCAATATCACTGCCTCTCACACAACTTCTAACCCCTTCCCCCTCCCCACCCACCCTACCAATATACACAGGCATGCATACACACCATCACCACTGCTCCTTATCCTAGGAGACAAGAGTGAGAAGGGAGGCAAGGATGAAGCTCAGGGAATGCTTACTGGGCCTGAGCTAGGAGCCATGAGTGAGACTAGGAACTTGAGAGGAAGAGACAGTGGAACGAGAGAGTTCCCTGAAGAATGTGAGGAATGTCACAAAGAAGGCAAGGCAGAGGAAGGTCCTGCACTGCTCTAGGCCATGCTCTGAAGGAGCTCCCTGTGCTGGGACCTCCCTTCAGACCTCCCTGGGAGGTTAATATGGAATCTGCCCCTTCAACCACATTGAGCCCTTGGGTTTGCCCAGCCCAACACCCTTCCTTACCCCATGTCCCCCATAAAAGGCCTCATGAGTGACAAGAGATGGGCCAGAAGGAGGCCCTATACTATCCAAGGGATTTTATGTATACAAGAGTGCCTCTGAGTCTTAGGAAGCATGGACACCCACTAGAACACACACAAATACCATATACACCCTTTCTCCACAGTCTCTTTTGCTATGGGCCTCTTACCTGAGGCTGGGGGCAGTTGCTTCTGAGGCTGCTGCTGTGATGGAATTGGTCAGTGGCCCACCACTCATGACATCGTGGGAAGGTATAAGGACATCCCTGCATGACCATAGATTGCATCAGTACCAAGGCTCATGGGGGGGTGAGGATGGTCAGTGCACACACCATTGGGCATAAGTACCTGGAAGATTAACAAGGAGAGATTTTGAGTCAAGACCTAGAAAAGGCATATGGATCCAGCGCTTACCTAGAGTTTAGGAGGCACAGAGATGAAAAAGACACCATGCCTACTGCTGAGAAGTTTACAGCCTTATACAGAGAGAACAAACATGGAAAAAATAAAGTCCATAAAGTGTTACTTGCATTAATAAAATAAGTGTTTATGGGATGGAGTGAAGGGACAAATGGGAGAAAGGTGAGTTCTAACTGGGAATGTCAGTAAAGGCTTCACTAGAGGAAATATGCTTGAGTTGATTCATGAAAGATAAATAGTATTGTCATTAGGCAGAGAAAAATTTTAAAAGAACATTATAAACAGCATGAAAATAAAATGTATGGTGTGTTCAGGATGACCAGAGTACAAGGTGGGTTCTTTGTGGAGAGTCGCAGAAGGTGAGGCTGGAAAATGAGGCTGTGGACAGATTGTGGCATGCCTTGAATGCCAAGCAGAGGATTCTAGCCTTTATCTTGTAGACCATGGAAAGGCACTGAAGATTTTAAGCAGGGAAGTGACATGATCAGATTTACATTTTAGGAAGACCACTCTGACTGCCATGTGGAGTGATTCTCTCAGGGGAAGAATCCATTAAGAAGTTGTTATAAAATCAGGCAGTTGCAGTGAAGATGGAATAGAGAGCATGAATTTGAGATACATTGAAGAGGTAAAATATATTGTGCTTGATGATCAATTGGATGTGTAATGAGGTGAAAGAGTCAAAGGTTTCTAATTTGGGAGCCCGGGTGGATAATGTAGCCAATGGCAAAATAGGGAAGACAGGAGGAGCAAATTTGGTGTGTCAGGGGTTGAGCTTGAGACATACTTAGCTTTAGATGTCAGGAGCTAAATTTAGAAAAGGAGAGATAATGAAAAATTTTGACGTACAAACCAACTGACAGTTGAGTAAATGTACACCAGTATGATCAGAATGAATGGTGAAGATGATGCTTCCAAATGAAAAAAAAAAAAAGTGATATCTTTTAGTACTAGGTAAAGACATGTAAACCCTGATCCAAAGGACAGGAAGTGAGCATCTTTGATTAAATAAGCCATCATTTTTACAGTCTATTCTAGTGGTTCCCAACAGTTTGGGTCTAAAGGTCCCTTCTTAAGATCAAAAAACAGTCTTACTTCACTCACTCACACCCACAAGAGTAGCTGTGCTTTTAGTACCTACCGACAAAAACATTTATCATTTATACATTTAAGGATCTGTGGACTCCTTACATTAAGTACTCTTCCTCCCCTCCTCAGGGGTCCATGGTCCAAAGATTGGGGAGTATTATAGATCATCAGGGCTCAAGTGTTTGTGATCTGAAGGATACTTTGTTGTAGTCAAAGGCCCGAGAGAGTACATAGCTCTTTTTTTTTTTTTTTTTTTTTTTTTTATGGGTAAAAATCAAAATTCTCACAATACATACAAACATTTGTAAAATGATATATAAATATATATGCATATATGTGTATTTGCTTACAAAAATGTTATTTTTATATATATATATACATATATTTTAAGAGGTGCTTAGATTACCTAAAATATTATATGGAACCCACTCGGATTCCCATGTTGCCTACCTCCCACACCTCCCACCACATCCAACACAAACATCTCCCATAGTGTGGCCCACCAACCTCAATGAACTTACACATAGCTCTTCATCCCCAAAAAGATACCCAAACATGGTTGAAAATCTGGTTCCTTTCTGATCAGACACCAACATAAAACAGTCATTCAGATTTTTAAAAATGAAGCATTGATGTGGACATATTTTAGGCATAAAGATTACAAAAGGCTTGTGTGCAGAACACTTTCTATATTAACATTTTTCTTTTTGTTGATTATATAAGCAATGCATGTTCTTTATAGAAAAACTGGAAAATACAAAAAATCATAAGGATGAAAATGAAAGTCATGTATAAGAGCACCACCCAGAGATAACCATTGCTAACAGGTGTGAAGCCTTGTAGTAATTTTTCTATGAAAAATATATATGTACTTTAAAAATAATATTGTCATCACATGATATATATATTCACATATATAATTTTGTACCCTGCTTTTTTCACTTACCATTATATCATGATAATTTTAGAATGTCATTAAATATGCCTCTAAAACATGATTTCTAATGGTGTCACAGGAGATAGAGCATAGTGGTTGAGGGCATGGGCTTTGGAGTCAGACAGACCAAGAGTCAAATTCACACTATTCAGTCTTAGCAGTATGGCCTGGTACAAGTCAACCTCTCTGAGCCTCAGTGTCTTTATCTGCAAAATGTGGATAACAATGATACCACACTTATAGAATTGTTCTAATGATTAAAGTTAATAATGCATTTAAATAACTTAGTACAATGTCTAGCAATAGTACACAGCTTAATAAATGTTCACTGTAATCATTGTTACATAGCATTGAATGAATATTACCATTATTTATTACACTGCAATGAACATCCTTATGCATATTTGTGATTCCTTCCTTAGGATGATTTCCTAGAAGGGGGATTCCTGGGTCAAAGACTATGAACCAATTTCAGGCCTGTGATGCATATTTCTAAATTGCCCTAGAAAAAATATTATATCAATTTATAGTCCCACCAGCAACATATGAGAGTGCCAGTCTCCCAGCATACCCGCCAATATTCTTATTTTTAAATAAATAAAAAATATTCTTATTTTTAAAATATCTTTGCCAATTTTGTAAGTGAAAATGGCATCTTGAAGATTATTTTGCATTTCTTTAATTACTAGAGATGCTTAAGTTTTCCCCCCATTTTTAGTAGCCACTTGTATTTCTTCTTTCTTTTCTCTGTTGAGATCTACTTCTCTATAGGTTATCCTCCTTCCTTCTTATTCCTCTACTGACCTGATGCTAGGTTCATGCTTCACACAACAAAAAAAATAAAATAAAATAAAATAAAATAAACCCAGGAGTTGGAGAATTCAGAACTTCTAATTCCAATGCAGGCAGAAAAGGAATAAGCTCTTTCTGGTTCTAGCAAGACTATCCCCTTCTATTTTTGGACTTTGTCATGACCTCAAGTCATCCTACCTCTCTAGACTTTGGTTTGCTAATCTGTAAAATGTTAGGACTTAACTAGATTATGTTTAAGGGTTGTCAAGCACCAAAATGCTATCACAAAATACTATCATTCCCTGTATTTGTGTAGCATGCTCTTGTAGCTACTGTCTTGTAAGGTTGTCCCAGCAAGAATTATGATCTTATTTTACAGATGAAGACACTGAGACACAAGTGAACCCAGGATGCCTGACTCCTGAGCCAGTGCTCTTTCTTCTACAAAAACATTCTTCTGTCTCTCTATTTCCATCCTGCCCCAAAGTACTAACTGCACATACTGATTCTCTTCCTATTCCTTCTTTTAATTTTGCAGAACTTAAGAAGAGTCAGACTTGGTCCCCAACCAGTCAAATGTAGGAAATAAGACAAACAAAAAAGTATAACTTAAAGGAGAAAGTGGTTCATTCTCTATGTGAGACACTGAAATCATGCTACGAGAGGTCACAAAGGAGGAAATGTTCACCTCTGGTTAGAGGAATTTAGGATGTATTCATGGAAGAGAAGGTTTTGAGCTAAGTGAGAGTGAAGATTTTGACATATGGAGTAACATGGAGGGTGCTTTTTGAGTGGAAATAATTCTTTTGTGCTCTCCCCTAAAGATCCTCCTAGATACCAAGCCATGGCTGCTTGTTACTAGGAATACTCTTTTTTGCTGCTTCTCAAAGCCACACACATGTCCTTCCAGGAGGAGTCAAGGGGAAGACTTTTTTTTTTCTCTTGGGCAGAAATAAGAGCTTTTGAAACATGTGGGAAATAATAGGATTCTAGCATCAAAGCAAGATCGATGGCTCATGGAAGATGTTGGAGATTGAATCATGTCCCCCACAAAATGCATGTTCTGATCTCAACCCCTGGTCCTGTGGGTGTGAACCCACTTGTAAATAGAACTTTTGAAGATGTTATTAGTTAAGGTGTGCCCAAACTGAATGAGGGTGGGCCTTAATCCAATATGGCTGAAGTCCTTATAAGCAAAGGTAACCAGACACAGAAAAGAAGCCACAGGGAACAGACAGAAGCTGGAAGTCAACAGAACATGAAAGAGAAAGGAGAAGATGCTGCCATGCGCATTGCCAAGTGACAGAAAAGCCAAGGACCAAGGATTGTGACACTCAGGCTCAGAACACCACAATCTGCAGGGAAAAAGCATCGCCTTGCTGACAACATAAATTTTGTACTTCTCCTAGACTCAAAATTGTGAGCTAATACATTCCCATTGTTTAAGCCAACACATTGTATAGTATTTCTTTTAGCAGCTGGGAAACTAAAACAGATGACAAGGTCCATACCTGATAATACCTGATATTTATTTATATCCCACATATATTTTTAACACATTGCTAGGCAAGAAAACTCAGTGAATGTTTCCTGACTTAATTTGTTAAATTGAATTCCAATTAGGTAGTACACAGGTCAGGTTTTGTTGCATAGCAATAAACTGCAAACAACCTAAATTCCATTACTAGGGTAACTGATTAAATAATGGTCTATCCATACAATGGAATTCTATATAGCTATTAAAAAGAATAAAGAACTCTTTATGCATCAATATGGAATGATCTCTTAAGATATATTTTTAAGGAAAAAACAAGGTGTTTTGTCTCATCTGTGTAAAAAAGGAAAATATGTACTTATTTATACAATAAAATATCTTTGGAAGTATAAGAAATAACTAGCATTTGTGTATTTGGAGACAGGAACCAAGTGTCTACTAGGCAGGAGTGGGAGAATTTCCTCCATTCATTTAGAATATTTTTTCCTATTCATCCCTTTTAGAAAGAAAAATATATATTTACAAAAAAGTGCATAAAACATATATGTAAGTAATACATACAAACAATTCCCCATGTAATCACTGACCAGATTGAGAAATAGACTCATTATCTACATCCTCAAAAGCTAGCCCCATGTTGCCAATAGGAGATATACTTTTTACTGAGTACTCTTTTATATCTTTTTTTTTTTTTGGAGGAACCAGGGCCAGAACTGAATCCAAGACCTCATATGCGGGAAGCTGGCTACCCTGAGTTTTTTTTATTTTATTTTATTTTATTTTCATTTGTTTGCTTGTGGTTTGTTTTCGTTTTTAGGAGGCACCGGGGACCGAATCCGGGACCTCTTCCATGTGGGAAGCAGGCGTTCAATTGCTTGAGCCACATCCGCTCCCCTCTTTTATATCTTTTGAATTTAGAACCATGTGGACTTACTACCTTTTAAAAACCAGTTATGGAAAAACTAGCAAGATGGCGGCAGAGTAAGGAGCTCCTAGAGTCAGCTTGTGCTACAGGGCAGTTAGTAATCACCCAGAGCTTTCTAAAGCACCTGTTTGGGGATTCCAGGAGACCAGAAGAGCATCCTGCAACATCCTTGAAAGAATGGAAGGAGGAGACTGTCCATCAGCAGAGAAGATTCGTGAGTAAAGCACTCCACGCCCCGGAGGCCAGGGCACATACTCCACTGGCTGCGCAAGCCGCCTCAGAGCTATTCCATGGCTGGAATTGGAGGTTCCTCTTCCCAAAAACGGGGGAGGAAGAGACAATTGGGCACCAACTTCAGCTACTGATTAGTAAATTTGCCTGGCTAAAGTATAATCCTAAGAAAAGCTAAGGTTTGAACCTGTTCAAGTCAGAAAGAGGCCAGTAGTCACCATTTTAACTCCACCCCTGGCAAGAGGGGAAGCAGGGCAAACTGAAAATCAAAGTGCTGGTAGGGAAAGGCTTCTTTTCATACAGATCAGACTGCAGCTCTAGCCTAAGCCCTGGTGCCACTTCCGGCAGTGAGGAAACTGGGCCCCTTAGCCAGCCTCTCTGGGAAATTACAGGCCATGCTACTGAGGCCAGTGATCACCCTTCTCTGATGGCATAAGTGGCTGGAGCTGGAATTTCCATTTCTCAAAAGCAGGGGAGGAGAAGACGGTTGGTCACCGACTTCAGCTACTGATTAGTAAATTCGACTGCCAAGCAATGGATTTATTCAGATGGGAGTACATTGTGCATCTTGGACATGGATATCTATGTCCTTCAATAGGATTGGGAAATTTTCTACCATTATTTCTTCAGATATTCCTTCTTCCCTTTTCCCTTCTCTTCTTCTGGGGCACCCATGACACATATGTTTGCATGCCTCTTGCTGTCATTTATTTCCCTGAGACCTTGTTCAATTTTTTCCCATTCTTTTCTTTATTTGTTCTTTTTTTGTTCACTTTTGGAGACTATGTCTTCAAGCTCACCAATCCTTTCTTCTACCTCCTCAAATCTGCTGTTATATGACTCAGTGTATTTTTAATTTCATTTATTGTGCCTTTCATTACCGTAAGATCTGCTATGTATGCTTTCATTTATTGCGCCTTTCATTACCGTAAGATATTTCTATGTATGCTTTCAGATTCTTCTTTGTGCTCATACAATGTCTTCTTAATATCCTTAATCTCTTTAGCCATCTCATTGATTTATTAAGGAGATTTGTTTGAACATCTATGATTAGTTGTCTCATCTCCTTTATGTCATCTGGAGACTTATCTTGTTCCTTTAACTGGGCCATATCTTCCTGTTTCTTGGTATGGGTTGTAATTTTTTGTTGGTGTCTTGGCATATGGCTTACTAAATGTATTTATTCTAGGTGCAGTTTCTCTCTCTAGTTTAGGGCTTTCTTGCTGTTTCTCCTTTTTTGGTTGTGTAGTAGGAGCCAAGGATGTAGTTGGTGCTATAAGCTGTGGAGGCTGAAGCTGCCTGCATTGCCCCAGGGACTGATGAAGCTTCTCCCACCTTTCTCCTTTGCCAGGGGTAGGAACAGAGCCACAGCCGTGTGTAATAATCTAAGTTGTTCAGGCCTAGACTGTAGTTTCCTAGAGAGATTGATGAAGTCACACCCTTTCTACCCTGCCTGGGGCAGGGTTGGACATGCAGGTGTAGACAGCACTCTAAATGACCACAGTTGCCCAGGTTGACTTCTGACTAGTCTGTCTGTACCAGGTGAATGTACCTGTAGTTACCTGGAGAGGCTGGTGCAGGTCCCACCATCTTCCTCCCTGCCAGAGGTGAGGCTGAAGCCTAGGCTAGGGCTGCAGTCCAATATGGGTGGAAAGAAGTCAGTCCCTACTGGCTGTGATTTTCAGGCAGCTTGGCTTCCCCTCATGCTGGAGGCAAAGTCAAAATTGAAGTTACTGGCCTCTTTCCGACTTGGATAGGTTCAAACTTTAGCTGTTCTTAGGGTTATACCCAATAAGGTAAGTGCTGATTTTTCATCAGAAACCATGGAGGCAAGAAGACAGTGGTATGAAATATTTAAGATACTGCAAGAGAAAAACTTCCAGCCAAGAATTTATATTCAGCAAGACTGTCTTTCAAAAATGAGGGTGAGTTTAGAATATTCACAGGTAAATAGAAACTGAGAGAGTTTACAACAAAGAGACCAGCCTTGCAGGAAATAAAGGGTGTGCTACAGTCTGAAAAGATAGGAGAGAGCATCTAGAAATGAAGATTATATCGGTAAAAGTAACTAAAAATCTCAAAAGAGTGGTGAAAATAAAATATGACAGATAAAATCCAAAGGTCAAAATGGGTGAAATAAGAACTGCCTTTACAGTAATAACATTGAATGTTAATGGATTAAACTCCCCAGTCAAAAGACACAGACTTGTGGAACGGATAAGAAAATATGAACCATCTATATGGTGTCTGCAAGAGACTGACCATAGACTCAAGGATACCAATAGATTGGAAGTGAAAGGCTGGAAAAACTATTTCACACATGCAGTAAAAAACAAACAAAAAAAGCCAGAGTAGCTATACTTAGATGAAATAGACTTTAAAAGACACTAGTAATGTGCAATCTGAGGAAGAAGTCAGGGGGAAAAATTCCATTTACAAGAGCAACTAAAAGAATCAAATATTTAGGAAAAACTTAACCAAGGATGTAAAGCACTTGTATTCATACAACTACAATGCATTGTTAAAAGAAATTTAAAAAGACCTAAATAATTGGAAGAACATCCCATGCTCATAGATTGGAAGACTAAATATCATTAAGATGTCAATTCTACCCAAATTGATATACAGATTCAATGCAATCCCAATAAAAATTCCACTAGCATTTTTTAAATAAATGGAAAACACAATTACCCAATTTATTTGGAAGGGTAAGGGGTCCCAAATAGCCAGAAACATCTTAAAAAGGAAAAATGAAGTTGGAGGACTCTCACTTCCAGACTTCAAATCATATTTACCTAGCTACAGTGATAATATGGTACTGACATAAAGACAGACACATAGACCAATGGAACCAAATTGATGGTTCAGAAACAGATCCTCACATCTATGGTCAAGTGATTTTTTCACTAGCCTGTCAAACCCATCCAGCTCAGGCAGTCCATTCAACAAATGGTGCTTAGAAAACTTGATAGCCATAGCCAAAAGAAGGAAAGAGGACCCCTATCTCACACCTTATAGAAAAATTAACTCAAAATGGATCAAAGACCTAAATATAAAAGCAAGAACCATAAAGCTTCTAGAAGAAAATATAGGAAAATATCATCAGGACCTGGTGGTAGGTGGTAGATTCTTAAAGGAGACAAGAGGAAGGCTGAGATGGAGTACTGATGCTTAATGTATGTAGAAGTTTTAATTAACCTTACTGTAAAAGTGTGGAAATGGATAGAGTTGATGGTAACACATTATAGTGAACAACAGCTGGTTTATAAATGGGAATGTGGCTGGAAAGGGTAATCTAGGAATGTAAATGTCAATTGAAAGAAAGCTAGAGAATAATCTAGGGACTGAATAACACAGTAAACCCAGAGGTGAATGAGAATTGTGGTTGATGATACAGATGTGATAGTGTCCTTTGTGAGCTAGAGCAGAAGTACGTCACTATTGCAGGGTGGTGGGAATGTGGAGAAGTATGGGAGAAATGCAGCTTGAGTGACCTGTGGACTATGGTTAACAGCAATACTGTAATATTCGTGCATCTATGTCAAAGATGTACTGTGTTGATAATGGGGGAGTATGGAAAAAGTGTGCCAAATGTACACTATGGACCATGGTTATTGCTAATAGTCTGATGATATTATCTCACAATCTGTAACAAAAGTTCCACCATGGTATGGTGTGTTGATGGAGGGGTGTTGTATGGGAATTCTGCACGTGAGAATGATTGTTTTGTAAGTTCACAACTTCTGTAATAAAAATATATTTTAAAAAATAATTTTAGGGTGGGTTGGGGGAAAAATACACCAAATGTGAGATGTGGACTATAGTTAGTAGTAAGATTTTGACAATATTCTTTTGTAATTTGTAGCAAATGTCTCACAGCGGTGCAGGGTGTTGGTAGTGGGTTGATGTGTGGGACCCCTGTATGATTTGATGGCTGTTTGCTTTGTAGGTTCAGAACTTTTACTATATACTTATTGTTTACATATGTTCATGTATGAATGATAAAAAATAATAATAATAAAAATAATAATGGGGTGGGTTGGGGGGATACACCAAATCTAAGATACTTTGGTTGGTGGTAGTGTTTTAGGGATGCTCTTGTGTCATTTGTTAAAGATGTTTCACAGCTACACAGGGTGTTATTGGTGGGGTGAGGTATCGGAGCCCTTTATGATGTTATGCGTATTTGTTTTCTAAGTTCACAACTTTTACTATACATTTATTGTTTATGTATGTCTATGTATGAGTGATAAACTTCAAAAAAAAATTTAAATAAAAAAAACCAACACGGGAGCAGATGTAGCTCAAGTGGTTGAGCACTTGCTTCCCATGTACAAGGTCCTGGGTTTGATCCCCAGTACCTCCTAAAAAAAACCGAAACAAACAAACAAAAAAATCAACCAGGGAAGCCAGTGTAGCTCAGTGGTTGAGTGCCCGCTTCCGACATACGAGGTCCTGGGTCAATCCCTGGCCCTGTATCTCAAAAAAACAACAACAACAACAACAAAAAAAAAAAAACAGTTACTTTTCCCCTCCTTCCCCATTCCCCACTAAAATGTCATGAAGGTCTTCAACTGTTATATGCAAAGACTTCTGTGGCAACTTTACCATAGCCAAACAAATAATAATATTTAAAACTTACTCTATATGAAGTTTTACATACATTAACTAAGTACGTAACACATATTAACTCATTTATTCCTCACTAAAACCTTATGAAGTAGTTACTATTCTTATCTTTATTGAATAGATGAGAAACCAGAGGCATAGGCCATTAAGTAACTTGTTTAAAGTCATATTATTATTATGTGGCAAGAAGCTGGGGTTTGTACCCAGGTAGTTGTATCCCAGAATACATGTTCTTCACCATTACACTATTTTGCCTTGGTAAATTCTAGAACCCATGCTGTGAGACATTGTAGTTGCTAACCCCTATGAAGTGGAGAAAATATTTGGCTATGGGCCACTCCGTGGGAGCCCAAGCACTGACTCAGTTATGCCACTACTCAGGCAAGACACAAACAAGCAATTAAGAACCGACAGGATACAGTGAGTCTGGGGTCCAGGGAAGAAGCATCAGGCTGGAAAACCCTGCAAAGCACTTCAGTGACCTTTCTAGGGCATATGAGAAGTAAAATTCTGGTCAATTCTCCTAGTTTGTACTCAGAGATTCTTCAATGTTAGCACTTTACAAATATTTTTTGAATGAATGAATAAACTCTTTACACCTAAAACCTGGAGAAGTCTAGGAACTTAGCCTACAAAAATTGTTGCAGAGGTGGATAAGGATTTCCACTGCAGCACTGTTTGCAATAGCAAAAATCTGCAATCTACTCAAATGTCCATCAGTAGCGGACCGGTAAGGGGACTATGTCAGAGAAGTGGTACAGCATGATAGTTAAGGGCATGGGCTTTGAACCAGGATGGATGATTTGCATCTCAGCTCTGCCACTTATCAGCTCAGATTTGAACAAGCTCCCAAAACGTTATGTGCTTCAGTCCCTACATCTGTAAAACAGGGATAACAAAAAGACCATCCTCATAGCCTTGTTGCAAGGAGTTAATTCATAGTTACTGGAATTTAGTAAGTACTCAAATGTTATCTATTATTGTGACCACTCACACAATGAAATACTGTATAGATGTCAAAAAGAAAGAGATAGATATGTATGCACTGATTTGAACAGGTGTCAAAGATATATTTTTGGGTAAAAGAAAACAAGGCTCAGAAGAGTATTCTAATAGAAAAATAATTTTGTAAAATTGTTTTTAAAAAGCTATGTGTAGCCCTGCCCCAATCAAGATGGCAGAATGAGATGCTTCAGGATTCTATCTCCCCACAGAATCTTTGAACAATCAGCAAGAACTATCAGAAATATCTTTCTCAAAGCTCCAGGAGACAGTTAAAGGACTGCAATAACAGGGTGTGTGCCAAATCAAGGAAAAGGCCACTTTATAGTGATAGTATCTCCTGGCACCCTGGCTGCCCCCTCCTCTACCCCTTACTGGCTTGGTGCAAAGCTGGCCTGTGCTCCCAGTAAGAATACCTGGGCCTGGTTCTGGGGTGGGGGTAGCAGAGTAACCCTCAGGTACATATTGGGAGCATGTATGCCTGGCCCATTCTGACTGGTGGTAGCCTGAAGCACTCTCCATCCCGGAACTTGCCCTGCATGTAGAAGGCAGCTTACCAAGCTCTACTATAGAATGCTGTGGGAAAACAGTCAAGTGGCTTCCCAGGGCAAGATTGCTGGCTGTAGGATATACAGTGAAGTGCCTGGGACCTGGAGGCAACTGTTTCCTAGGGAAAAGGGAACATTAATATCCATGTAAATGGGGGGATTCCCAGGGCCACATGTGCATGCCCCAAACAAGACATAAAAAACAATGTATGGATAATCCTTGAAGGACAAAACTCACACAAGTCAATCTGCAAAGACTGGGAAAGGTGTTTTCTCCTTCTCCTCCTCCTCCTCCTCCTCCTCCTCCTCCTCCTCCTCCTCCTCCTCCTTCTTTTTGTTAGCTCTTGTCATTCAAGGAGCTCTCTGTCATAACACTGGCTGGATACAGACTTGGACATACCAGACAAAGACTTTTAAAAATGGGTCCTAAATATGCAAAAGAGCTAAAGGAAAACATGGACAAAGAACTAAAAGAAATAAGGAAAATAATAGATGAACACAAAAAGGTTATCACTAGAGAGATGGAAATTATGAAAATGAACAAAACAGAACTGAAGACCACAGTAACAGAAATTAAAATTTTGCTTGAGGGGTTCAACAGCAGATTGGATCTGGTAGAAGAATCAGTGAAATTGAAGATGAGTGAAATCACTGCTTCTGAGGAGCAGAAGGAAGAATGAAGAAAAGTAGACTTGCCAGAGAAACCTGTGGGTCACAATCAAGCATACCAATATATGCATTGTGGGAGTCCCAGAAAAAAGAAGAGAGAGAAAAGGGAAGAGAGAATATTCAAATAAATAATGGCTGAAAACTTCCAAAATTTAAAAAAAGACATGAATATACACATCCAAGAAATTCAATGAACTCCAAAAAGTAAAAACCCAAATAGACCCATGCCATGGCATATTATAATCAAACTGTCGAATGCCAAAGATGATGAGAGAATTCTGAAAGCCACAAGAGAGAAGCAACATGTCATGTATAAGGGCACTTCAATAAGATTAAGTGCCAATTTCTCATTGAAAATCATGGAGGCAAGAAGGCAGTGGGAAGACATATTTAAAGTGCTGAAAGGGAAAAAAAATGCCAACCAAGAATTCTATATTATGAGGGAGATCATGCATACCAATATTTGCATTGTGGGAGTCCCAGAAGAAGAAAGAAGGGGGCAGAGAGAATATTCAAAGAAATAATTCCCAACTTTAATGAAAGACATGAATATACATACCCAAGTTGCTCAACAAACTCCAAACAGCATAAACTGAAATAGACCCAAGCCATGGCATATAATCAGACTGTTGAATGTCAAACATACAGAGAGAATTCTGAAAGCAGCAAGAGAGAAGCAAGGTGTCATATACAAGTGAGTCTCAATAACATGAAGTGCCAATTTCTCATCAGAAACCATATGTGGCAGTTTGAGATTATTTTATGAATCCAAAAAAGAGAAAGATTATGTTTGTAAACTAATCTATTTCTCTGGGTGTGATACCCTTTGATTGCATTAAATTCAGCCAAGGGGTCTTTGATTAGATCACCTGGTAAGATTGCTGTAGGGCTTTTTATTGGACTACGTCAGTGAGGAGGAACTCAGGTTGAGTCCCCGCCCCCTTGTTAGATCTAATATAAATGGACAGTCACTCAGACAGACATGGGAAGAGAGCTCTTGTCATTTTTTTTTTTTAAGATTTTTATTTATTTATTCATTTATCCCCCCCTTGCTGCTTGCGCTCGCCGGGTCAGCCAACCACGCCGCGCGGGTGGGCCCGCCCCCACCAGGAGGCCCCGGGAACCAAACCCGGAGCCTCCCACATGGCAAACGGGAGCCCCACTGCTTTGGAAGCTCTTGTCATTTTTGATCCTGCCATGTGACAGAAAGGAGAAGGCTCAAACAGCTGAGGTCCCAGGGAGAGATGAGCCATTTGCCTGATAGATTACAGCTGAAATTGGAAAGAGAGCAGAACAGCCGAGACTGATATAGGAGAAACAAGCCCTATGCCAGGAGAGAGAGGACTACAGGATTACTTAAGCATGAAGCCTTAAGAGGCTAGGCTCATGGAGCTCAAGAGGAAAGGCTGAGCCCAGAGGGGAAGGCTGAAACCTTGCAGAGATAAGCAGCCATCTTGCTTCACCATGTGGCAACACACCGGGATCAACAGTAGCTGACTTGGTGAGAAAGCATCTCTGACAGTCCCTCAGTTTGGATTTTTCATGATCTTGGAATGCTAAGCTTTTACCCAAAATAAATCCCCTTTATAAAGCCAACAGATTTCTGGTACTTTGCATTGGTAGCCCTTTGGCAAACTAATACACCATGGAAGTAAGAAAGCAGTGGGATGACATTTCAAAGTGCCAAAAGCAAAAAATTGCCACATAATAACTCTATATCCAGAAAAACTCTCTTTTAAAAATGAGGGAGAGATTAAGACATTCCCAGATAAACAAAAGCTGAGGGAGTTCATCACCACCAGATCAGCCACACAAGAGATGCTAAGGAGAGTTCTGTAGGTTGAAAGGAAAGGACAACAGATAATAGATCAAAGTTGCATGAAGAAATAAAGGGCTCTTCATAGTGAGGATAATGACAAAGGTCATTGTACTATTGTAATTTTGCTTTGTAACTCATCTGTTTACTTCCTATAGGATCGAAAAACCAAATGCACAAAATGTAATGATAAATCAGTGGCTTTGGACTAATAATGTATAAACATATAATTTGTGCCAAGAACTACATAAAGGTATGTGTGGGGGGTGGCAGAGAATAACATAAGTTAAGTTGGTATCAAACCAAACGAGATTGTTATAGATTTAAAATTTTAAATTCAAGCCCCGTGGTAGCTATAAAGAAAATATGAGAGACTATAAAAGTTCATAGAGGCATAAATTAGAATACAGCTTTCCAGGAGTGAGGGTCAGGGTTAATAGGAGTTAATGTATAATGGGTGCATTATGTTTTGGAAGATGGGAAAGTTGTAGGAATGGAAAGTGTTTAGGGTATTGCAACATTGTCAATGTGATTAATCCCACTGAATGGTATGCTTGGGAGTGGTTGAGATGGGAAATTTTATGTTGTACATATGTTCCCATAATTTAAAAGAAAGGAAAAAGGAAAAAAAGAGACAATGACGTTAAATGCTCCTGTATGGGATCTAGCAAGGAATGAGAAAAGGCTCAAAAAAACCATTATTGAGTTGTAATATAGACTGTAAGCTTCATATCAATGCTAAATTTCTTGAATTTCATAACTGTACTTAAGGTAGTCACATACACGAATATCCTTGTTTCTGGAAATGTGCAAGTGACTAAGGAGCATGATTTATACAACCTACACTCAAGTGTTCAGAAAATGGAATGATAAATTGGTAGACAGGTAGATATATAGATGGATGGATAGATAGATAGATAGATGATAGAATGATAGAGTAAATGTGGCAAAATGTTCAAATTGGTGGATCTGGGTATCTTGGAGGGGCAGTAGTATGTTGGAGTTCTCTATATGGGGTTTGTATTCATTTTGTAACTGTCCTGTAAATTTGTAAGTATTTAAAACTCAAAGTTTAAAAAGTGAGGGAGAGATTTAGACATTCCCAGATAAACAAAAGCTGAGGGAGTTTGTCACCACTACACCAGCCCTACAAGAGATGCTAAAGAGAGTTCTGCAGGTTGAAAGACAGTTGCATGAAGAAATAAAGATCTCCAGTAAGGGCAATGACCAGGGTAAATATAAATGCCATTACCATTGTATTTCTGGTTTGTAACTCCACTTTTTACTTCCTACATGACTTAAAGGTATCAAAGCAAATGAGATTGTTACATATATAAGATGTTAAATGTAAGCCTTATGGTAACTACAAAGAAAATATCAGAGTTTATGGAAGTTCATAGAGACCAAATGTAGAGTACAGGTTGCCAAGGGCAGGGGGCAGGGGGAATGAGGAGTTAATGCATTATAGGTGTAAGGTTCCTTTTTGGGAGATGGGAAATTTTAGTAATGGAATGTGGTGAGGATAGCAGAATATTGTGAATGTGATTAATACCACTGAATGGTATGCTTAGAAGTGGTTGAGGTGGGCAAGATTATGTTGTATATATGTTCCCACAATAAAAGAACAACTAAAGAGACAATGACAAGTAAAGGCAATACGTGAGCCTGGACAGATCTAAAAATGGAGGAGAGATGGCTCAAAAGGACATCACTGAGACATATGAAAATTTGGAATATAGACTGTAAGCTTTATATCAATGTTAAATTTCTTGAACTTTATACATGGGTAAGTGTCCTTGCTGTTAGGAAATATACATGGCAGTGTTAAGAGCTTAAGGAGCATAATGTATACAACCTACACTCAAGTGTTCAGAAAATGGATTGATGGGTAGATAGATGGATGGATAACTTATGGATAGATAGATGGATTGATAGATTGATGGATAGATAGAATGATTTGGTAAATGTGACAAAATTTTGAAATTGCTATATCTGTGTATCTGGAGGGATAGGTTGGAGTTTTCTGTATAGGGGTTGTATTATTTTTTTAACTCTTCCATAAATTTGAAAGTATGTCAAATAAAAAGTTGTGTTTTTTTTTTTTTAATCTATGTGTGTGTATGCACAGAAAGAAGGTTTGGAAAAATCATATCCAAATGTTCACTGACATTACTTATGAGGAGTTGTATGAAGAAGGATCCGCCTTTTTACTTCATACATTTTTGTATATATATATTTTACAACAAGTATTTATCATTCTTGGGAGGGGGGAATCAAGAAATATGGAAGAGGGAAGTAGATGTGGCTCAAGTGATTGAGCTCCCTCCTACCACATGGGAGGTCCTGGATTCCGTTCCTGGTGCCTCCTAAAGAGGATGAGCAAGATAACGAGCTGACATGACAGGCTGGCGCAGTGAGCTGATGCAACAAAATGATGCAACAAGAGACACAGGGAGGAAAACCCAATGAGAGATACAAGAAAGGAGGGAGCAGAGGTGGCTCAAGCAATTAGGTGCCTCCCTCCCACATAGGAGGTCCTGGGTTTGGTTCCCAGTGCCTCCTAAAAGAAAAAAGAGGACAAACAAGCACACAACGAACAGACACAGCGAGCAACAAGGAGGGGAGAAATAAATAAAATAAATCTTAAAAAAGAAAAAAGAAATAGGGAAGACTTGTAAGATCAGGAAAGAACAGGGAAGTGGGACGAAGACCACCTTCCCTTAGGCTGCATATTCCTCTCCCCAATCCAAGATAACACACTGCATGACTGCCTTCCTTCTCACAGTTCTACCTGGCAGCATGGCACTAAAAAAGGAGGCAGACATTTCATTCGTACTGAACGTCGTTACGTGTTCTTAAAATAATTCCTGCAATGTACCCAAAAACCAAGATTCTGCTTCAGATGTACCTCACTCAATGAATATAGAAACCCAGATTGTCAGAGCTGGAAGGGACATTAGAGATTGCACTAACCCCCTCGCTGACAAGTGAAAATAATGAAATGTGTTCCTGAGAAGTTAAACTGTCAAGAAATTTTGAGAAATGAAATTTATTTTCCACTGAAAAAAATTAGACATGCATCCCCCATGGGGGGAGGGGATATCCCCATGAGGGTGATTTTATTCTAAGATCCAGTTAATGCAATAAATCTGAAACTTTTATACACTGCTGATGGGAGTTTAAGTTAGTAAACCATTTTGGAGAGCAGTTTAATGATATCTCCCAAGGTGAAGATGCTTATACACCGTGATGGGACAATACCATCCTAGATATATACCCAATAGACATAGTAACAGAGAAGATCTACAGAAGAGTAATTATATTAGCCACAATTATGATAGCCAAAAACTGGAAACAGCCTAAATGTTCATCAATAGCAAAATAGATACATAAATTATGATATATTTTAAAAAGGAATTCTATACAATACCGAAAAACAGCTGAACTAGAGCCACAAGTTACAACATGAATCAATTTCACAAATATAACATTGAATAGAAAAAACAAGTTGGAAAAGAATACATACAATGTACCATTGATATAAGCTTTTAAAACATACAAAACAATACTATATGTTGCTTAAAGACTCAGATATATAATAAAACTATAAATGCATGCATGGGAATAATAAACACCAAATCCAGAATAGTGGTTACTTTAGAAGGAGAGAGGGAGGAGGAAGGTTGCTTTAATCATGGAAGGATACACAAGGGCTTTCAGCTCTGCTGGTGATATTTATTTCTTAAACTGGTTGGTGGATACCCTGATATTCATATTGTTCCTTATACTTTTTTGAATGTGCAAAATATTTCATAATTTATTATTTAAAAGAATGAAACAAGTCCCATGCTGAAAGGAAAAAATGTTCATTTTTTTGATATAACAAAATGTTAAAAGAAATATACTAAATACAAATGCTGCACTCAATATTAAAGGATTATTCCTTAAAGTTGCATCATACTCCTCGGACTAGTTTCATGGGAAGGAATGTGCTAGAGAAGCAACAGTCAAGTGCAGTGGGCTGGGAGTCCGGAGATAAAGGTTCTACTCTCTCAGATACTCATCAGCCATGGGAAGGAGAAAAATTTGATTAACCTCTCAGTTATTTCACACTAAAAAATGTGGTGTTGGACTATCTTATCTTATACGTTTCTTCCATGTGACTATTTCTTTTAGCTCTTATTTATTTTTTGAGCAGCAATTCCCAGAACTGGGTCTGCAAGATGCTGAAGTGTTTTCCATGTAGAAAAGTGTTTCCTGGTCAAACCAGTTTGAAATATAATGGGTTAACAAAATTAAACTGATTTACCTACAGCAGTACTTCTCAGAGCCTTTAATATGCTTATATGTATTGTGACTCTCCAAGAGGAGAATTTAGTTATGAAGCATTTCCCAGAAATAATTGGACCATGGAATCCCCCTTCCTCACACCTCTGCTGCCACTCCTTATTTTAAAACAGAATCTATTAACATTCTCTCAGAACTAGAAGGATTTATCTCATCTGCTATTTTAATTGTTGATATGTGTTTAGAATCCTTTGTAAGGAAGGAATGTAGTTTCATAGTATAATTTCCACAACGTGGGTTTCCTTTAAATGGTTGTCCTTGATAAGTTTAGAAGGATATTTTCTCAGTCTTCAATAGTGAGACCCCATCCTATCTGACATTGTGGCAGAGAAACTTTTGAGCTTCTATGATTCCAAGTGCTGCATCCTAGGTGTACTCAGTGCATTTGGCTATTGGGCCTTTGCTAAGTTTGCTGTTTAATCCATGCTCCTCTCCTTTATGTGATTGCAGAGCTGAAGAGGGCTCTGCCCTGGAACTCAGGGCAACTTAGCTAAGGCTGAATGCCTAGAGTTACGAGTCTCAGAAGAGGAGCTCTTTCCATGTCCCTTCACACACACCCCACAATAGTTTGCAGGAAGCAGGACTATAGGGCAGAGGCCTCTGCACCCAGGAAATGAGGGGCTCAGGCTTCTTCCAGGGACAGGATACCTAACATTTCCACTTCCAGCACTGCCTTTTCAGGGGGATTTCCTTAGAAGGCCTGGAGATTCTCTGGGACCATCTCCCCATTCAAATCCTAGAGGGAAAATCTCTTGAGGCTTGTGGCTCCCACAGGGCCTTTTAAAGATGGTTTACCTGAGGGCCTTTAATCTAGAAACAATAATTCCTTTGGAAAAGTCGGGAGCTAAGGTGAACTAGATATAGACCTTTTTAAAGGCTTGTGTTCTTTTGAACAATCAAAAAGAAAACATAAGAGAAAAGTATGTTCTTTTCCAGACAGAATCCACCATGCTCTCACTGGAAGCAGGCAGCTGCTGTTGATGACATCCCTGCTTATCCAGACACCCCTCCAACCCGCCAGCCCAGCCACCTGCTTGGAGCCAATTCTCATGAGGCCTGGCTCTATCTGCCTACCAAAGGAAGGAAAAACCTTAACTACCCACACAGTCTCTGGTCCACTAACCAGGCTGGGGCGCTTGGGGCTGATGTTGGGGAAAGAAGGAAATGAGGCATTTGGCTCCAAGAGGGGTAAGTCCTATTGCAAACTAACCTAAGCTATGCTCTCAAGAGTGGAGAGATGCCTCTTGATTGATTAAAGGAAACCATGGGAGGAGACAAGGAAAAAATGCATTTATGACCAGAGCCAGGAAGTGAATGCAGAGATTAGGATGAGTCCTTTAGCTCCAAGTTCTTAGGTCAAAGCCCAGTTTACTTCTGTGTCCTACCTGCTGGTCAGAATACTCATTTGTTCAGGAAACCTGCTCCAAGGTCCCACATTCCTCTCTCCTCCTTTTTCAGTCAATGCTTTCCACATACCTTCCCTTCCCTCCCTCTAGGAAATCCACCCTAGCACAAAAAACATGTCATTGAGAACAAAATTAAATGAATAAATAATAAATAAATAAATACCCCTATCCCCTCAAAGAAGCAAACCTTCCTCTTCCTCATTTTTAGACCATAGTTTCTCAAATTGGTTTGAGTTTCTATTCTTGGGCTTCCGTTTTCTTCATGAATCTAAACGGTGGCTACTTCTTTGTGGGTATTTTTTAATGCAAGTTTCATCCCAAAAGCACATGCTGGCAGGCAGACAGGCGGCGCGTGCGTGCGCTCACACACACACACTCGGCCACGGTACATCTGGAGCTTCCCCTCCCTCAGTCATTTCCCCTCTGCCAGCCAAACACGAGCGAAGCTTGGAAATAATTTTTCTGTGGCCTACCTTCTGATGATGCCGTCAGGTCTGAGAAGCAGGCGGCAGCTGGAAGCTGGGAGGCTGGGGCTGGGCTGCCTCTGTGAATCAGCAAAGAAGTCCCTGAGACAGGGATGCCGACAGCTGCTGTGTGCACATTCTCCCTCTGTCTCTCCCACCTCCCAGCCCTCCTCCTTCTCTCTCTCCTCCCCTCTCAGAGCTGCTCTGTGTTGCTATGCAATCATATCACCAGGACTAACAGCATCACTCCAACCTCAGGCAAAGATACCCTTGACTGGGCAAATGTAGAAAGAGCAAGGACAGTTTTGTCAACTACCAGCGCCTTGGCGGCTCTCGGAGATTTCAATTCATTAGAAGCAAAGCAGAAAAGCCGAAGAGGCTGAGAGGCAGAGGGGGGAGAGGGGGAGAGGCTTCCACTGGGGAGAAGGAGACAATAGAGCCCTGAAGATCAGCACAAGCTGTTGAGTGAGGAGCCTGGGCCCAACTTACACAGCTCTAGCCCAGAGCCAAAGCCAACTTCAGAGCCAGCAGCTGGCAGGGGTCCCTCAGTACCCAGCCCAGGATTCAGTTTCCGTGTTGGGGGTTGAAACACTGTGCTCTAGAATTATCACTGGTGCCCAAGGTACAGTCTTGGCCCCAGGGCAGCCTGCCAGTCACCCCTAGGTTCCATCCTCACTCCCTCTTAAATCTACATGCAGAAAATATCTCAACGAGTGGGGAAAACAAAATGGTCCTTGAATGATTTTTTTTAAATGCAGCTCCTCTGGGTCTCCCTTCAGCTGCTCCAATTACCCTCCCTCATTTTAACTGTCACCCCTATTAAAAAAAACACATGAGATTCAAACATCCTGAGAGACCTGGGAGAGGCACTAAGGGAATGGAGGGTATCTTAGTCCTTTACAGAGTGTCCAATACATAGTAGGTTACTTAACAACTATTTGTTGGATGAATAAATTGAATGAATGGATTGGATAGCAGTCAGAAAGCCCCCATTCCCCTATACAAACATACTAGTACTTAAAGCCCTAGGAGCTCCAGGCCAGGGCTCCATTTCCACAAATAGGATGATGTATATAAGAGAAAGAAACAGATTGGTTTGGGGGTGGGTTGCTAACTTCACTGATTTGCCTCTAAAAACTCTGTAAGCTCTGATGGCACTGGAATTTAGAACTGAAAATACTTCCTGACCTGAAGGATCCAGGACTAGTGTTTAGAAAGTATTTACAAGGACTAAGAATTATCATTATTATTGTTATTGAAAACTCTCAGCTAGGAAATAATGAGTACATATGTGTGTTGGTATTTTCTTTTTAGATGAAATTTAAAAAACTTAAATTGCTGATTTCAGTAAAAAGATAAAGCTTGATCTCTTCAAATCAAGCAAATAAAATAGGAACCAAAATGCCCCTCCCTAAGCTAGGCTTTCAGACCGGTGTGAGTGGTCCCTCCTGCCTGGCCCAAGCAGCAGCAGCCAGGCCCACATGCAGATGCAGAAAGAACCTTTTGATTTCTGACAGGGTTTTGAAAGCACACTCAGATGCTCAATATTGGCACCTGGAACAGAGCATTTCTTAGCTACCCAGCCTAGCACAGGTTGAGCCTTGAGTCTGGGACACAGTCCTAGCCCTGGTAGCTTGTGGGGTTTATCAACACCATCCAGACCAAGGGCCCCAGAAGTCCCTTACAACCAACTTGGAATGATGTGGAAGGGGGAGTTGGCTAGAAGTGCCAGAGAGAACACTCTGAGAAATTGTTTGGGCTGGCACAGACACCAGAACTACTGTGACAGACACACACCAAACACATAGGAACCTGGCTCACTGCTTACCCCGGCACCAATTCACCAGCACACCCCACAAAACCATAGTCCAGGTCTAAGAAAAGAAGGAAAGAGAATGAGTGGGCTGGTACACTCGCTCCCAGCTTAGACTGCAGTTGAACTTGTCCAGATCACAGGAGCACTTGGAATAATCTTTTGCTATTTTTGTCACAAGAGAAAGTATTCAGGCTGAAGATACAGAAATAGATTGCCAGCCTCCTGAAAACAAACCTGCTAGGCTTTTTTGTTTGTTTGTTTTGCTTTGCTTTTTTTGTTTGGGGGGCGGGGACACAAAAGACTTCCTCTACTCAAAAACCTCTCTCCCACAGGCCCTATCTTGGTAGGAAAACTCCTCTTCCCCTTTGTCCTTTGGTTAAGACACTAAGGGCCCCTATGAAAATGAGAATGTTATCTGTGAGAGAGAAAACATTAAGTCATAATCAGCTAGTAATGCTTAGATTTATGTAGGATATTAGATTAGAATAACAACAATATTAATAGCTAACATTACTGAGCATTTACTACAGGCTAGGTACTGTTTGAAGTGTTTTGCACACAAATCAGCTCATCTCCTCCTCACAGCCATCTTAACAACTTTTATTACTACCCCCATTTTCCAGATAAGGGAAAATAGCATCACCAGGTTAAGTGATTTTCCCAAGGTCTCTTGGGAAGTTGTGGAAATAAGACTTAAACCTAGATCTCTCTGTGCAATGCCCACATGATTAACCACTATTCTGCCTCCCTTCATCTAGCATGGCCTGATGAGATGTCAGGCCAAGGCAGATCATTGAAACAAATGTGGTCAGGGCAGAATTCCCTGGATATCTATCCTTTGTGCCTTTTCTTAAGATAGTTCCTCCACTCAAAATGTCTTCTTTCCTTTTAGAATGTCAGAGACACAAGGGACCTTAGAGTTCAGATTTCTCTCTCTGCGAAGGAGTCCCAAGTGAACAGACCTCACAAAAAATTTGATTACGGCTATGAATGGAGTATAAAAGGGAAAAGACAAATGACCTTTAGATGACGGGGAGCTCTCCTGTTTGCCACAGTCCCCACACAACCCACTGCCCTCCTTCTATTCATTTATACTACCTGCTGAGCGCTTGTGAGCTTTTGATATGTGCCATCTCATAGACTTGTGAAGATTCTTTCCTTACTGTTGTTGGTCTTTTGGGATATTTGGGGGAGGGTGAGATGTTTTTGTTTCCTCGCAGTGGTGGGATAAATGAGAGTCTCTAGTCATGTTTCAGGAAAGATAACTTCTTTGCTCATCATGCCTGGATAGAAAAGTCCACTCTGACTTTTAACCCCCAGGGAGACTCATCTTCACCCAGTGGACATTAGGACAAGCCACAGAAAACACATAGGCTAGCCTCAACTATTTCTCTGGAGAGGGCAAAAAAAAAAAAAAAAAAAAAAAAAAGATAAGAGTAGTCCAGGCCACAAGCTTTGACTTTAGGTCCACTTTAGTAACATCCAGGAGGATGATCCTGCTCCCTAGGAGATCCAGCCTGGTATTATTGAGCAGGATTTTGCTAGGTGAACAAGGACAGATAGGGCATCTCAGGGTAGAAAGAAAATCACGTGTAAAGGCATAAAGGTCAGAGAATATGGCTTGCTAAGGAACTGCAAGCACTAGTTAACATAGGGCTATGGGTAGGAAAGGGGAGGTGGCAGAAGATGAAGCTACAGAAACACACAAATATCAGACCGTGGAGGCACTGGAATACCACATGAAGCATCGTTTAAGCAAGCAAGTGGCATAACCAGATTTGTGTTTTAGAACTATCACTACAGTGGCTTTCATTCAAAGAACAATTATTGAGTGCCTACTACATGCTAGCCACTGTGCTAGACTTCAGGGACACAGAGAAGACTCAGAAACTGCCCTCAAGTTGCTCAAGGTCTAAAAGATAAAAGAGCTAATTAAACATAAATACAATAGAGTAAGTGCAATGAAGGATGAATTGGTGGGGAGAAAGGCTGGAAGCTTGGATGACTGGTAGGAGGCAGTTGCAGTAGTCATCTGATGAGGGCCCCAAGTAAGGAAGTTGGTACTAAGGGTTGTTCAGTGGGCACTTGGTTCTATCTTGGAAGAGTAGGTCTCCTTCCCTAATGGGTCTTCCTCATATTATCCCTTCCATTTATCTTTTCTTCCTAGACTTATTGCTTGCTGAGTTGTTAAAGGAGAAATAAACTGTGAATAGCAGATAGGAAAACCACCAGGTCCTTGAAGCAATGGAAAAAATAATCTCTTACATTTATATAGCACTTTATAATATCAATATACTTTAATATCCATTATCCTGTTCGAGTCGTAACTTAATCAAGTGAAGTAACCAGGGCATATATTATCCCCTTTCCAGTGACGAAAAAAAAACTAGGCTCAAAAAAGGTTAACAGCAATTTAGAAGCAAAATTGGGATTAGAACCTTTGTCTTCTATTAATCCAGTGTTCTTTTTAACTGTAGCTTGAATGATTTTGATCTAAATCGAATATATTTTAAAACATAAATAGAACATAATATTTGGTTTTATAACATTCCGGCTGCTGGGTCTGGTTTTTCAGAAGCTTGAAGAACAGCAGGAGAGGGTGGGAGGTAACCAACTGTGTAAAATAAGTGCCACATTTTGAGATGTTCAACAAAAGCAACAGAGGGTATTCAGAGCATTGATTGGGACAACACTGCTTCTTCAACCGGGAGCCTGTCATAGCTTTGCATTATTCCTTATCAGCTCCAATGACAATATTCAGCATGTCCAGCATTGTGCCTCCTACATTCCTAACATGTTCCTTCAACTTAATCTTGCAAGCTCCTGCTTTCTTCACCTATGTCATATACATTTGGTAAAAACCTCTCTCTCCTATGGTCTGACCCATTTTCACATCCCAATTCATATTAACCTTGGTTCTCCTGAAGCATTTTACTTCTGTCTGCCCCCCTACTAACCTTTTCAGTTTTAGTTGGAATCCCTATCCATATTGGAAGCAGCTACATAAATAAAATAATGTGGCAGAAAACAGTTTGTAAATAATAACTGACAAAGATTTATAATTACCCTCTATATTTTCTTAGTGCTACTCTTTACCTCTTTACATTATGACCTTCCCTGAAACCAGGGCATTCTTTTCCCTAACTATGTTGCTTCCCCCCAAACTTTCTCCAACTTGTCAGTGAAACAGTCTTGAGCTCAGTATGCGTGTAGGGGGTGAGAGGGGGCTTTCTCTCATGGTAAACACTCTTCCCACTCTCCATATCACAGGAATCAGCAAACTTCTTGGTACTCACATGTTTTTAGACAGCAGGAAAAGAGTCAGAGGGAAGGAAAAATTTGAAGACAAAAGCAAAAGTGAGGAAAAATGTATAAAGAAGGCCCCAGAGGAGATAGGAAGAGGATGGTGTGAGATTACCTTAGGGAGGAAAAAAAGGGTTTTGCTTTTTCTGGAGATAATGGAAGGTGAAGAAGATTGGAAAAAATTCTGAGGTAGAGAAAAGAGATAGCTTCCACTTTCTAGTAAAGCAAGAATGGATGTTATTTGCTGAGGTAGGTGGACTGCAGGTGGGTGATTGAGAGGAATGAAAATGATTTGAAGTAAGTACTTCTGTTAAATGTGGTCAAGGAGCCAATGAATAAAGTTGTGAAACAGCAAAGGGAAATACCTACACCATCTCTCCCACCCACCCCATTCCCAAAAGACCCCCAAAGATACAAGGTAGATTATAGCAGCTAAGAAAGAAATGCCAGGAAAAGTAATTAGCTCCCTGTTTCCAAGATAGATCAGACATTCTAGCTCTTTAAGTAGACATACCAACAAGACTCATTTCTCCATCTATACTCTCATTTCACCATCCTTCACATTATCAATTCTCTGATCCTCCTTCCAGCCCCAATTGCTACACATGTGCTCACACACTAGCAACCTTCACATATAAGCTTCTAGGTTAAGAAATACAGCTCAGTGAAAACTACTGATTTTCTAGGCTAAAGAAAACAGCTACTGAGGTGTACTTCTATTAGGTTTAAGTTCTGAGAAAAGGTGGGTATTTCTTGCTTATAATATGCATTGAAAGGGGAAGGGAACTAACATTTTTTTAAAATTCTATTAAAGAAGTTGTGCATTTACAGAACAATCATGCATAAAATATAGGATTCCCATACACCACCCCACCACTAAAACCTTGCATTGGTGTGGAACATTTGTTGCAATCGATGATAGCACTTTTTTGTATTCGTACCATTTTTTAAACAGTAGTCACCTTTGTTACAATTGATGAAAGATTATTAAAATAGTACTATTAACTATTGTCCATAGTTTATATTAGGTGTCTTTTCCCCCATATGCCACCCTATTATTAATACCTTGTATTACTGTCATACATTTGTTACAACTTATGAAAGAGTATTATTATACTTGTACTGTTGACTGTAGTCCATCGTCTACAATAGGGTTCACTGTTATACAGTCCTGTGTTTTATCTTTTAATTTTTATTCTAGTAATATATACGACTTAAAGTTTCCCCTTTTAACCATATTCACTTATATAATTCAGTGCTGTTAATTACACTCACAATAATGTGCTAACATCACCACCTTCAATTTCCAAATCTTTACAAATCAACGAAAATAGAAATTCTAGAACTAACATTTTTGGCATGATACTCTGTACTAAATTCAGTATAAGGTACTTTATATCTGTTACCTCCTGTAGCAGTTTGGCAGTTTGATATAGCTATGAATTCCAAAAATAGATATTGGATTATGCTTGTAAACTGGTCTATTAATCTGGGCATGATTAAGTTATGATTAGGGCATTGACTGGGCCAGTAGGGCATCGAGCCCCACCCTTGGTGGGTGGGATCTCAAAGATAAAAAGACATGGCAAAGGACAGAGTTGGAGTAGTTTTGATGTTGGAGTTCTGATGTTAAGATTTAATGCTGAAGCCCTGGGAAGTGAACAGACAGAGGAGCTTGGTCTTGAGGAAAGAGAGAAGGCCCCGGGAAGAGAAACAAGCTGTTTGCCTGATAGTCTACAGCTGGGCTTGTGGAGAGATGCAAAGCCTAGAGAGCCTCATAGTCTACAGCTGACCTTGTGGAGATAGCAGAGGAGCTGAACCTGGAGACAAGCAAGACTTGGTAAGAGAGGAACCCAGGAAGCCTGAACCCTCGCAGACATCGGCAGTCATCTCACTGCAACACGTGGCAACAGACTTCGGTGAGGGAAGTAACTTATGCTTTATGGCCTGGTAACTGTGGACTTCTACCCCAAATAAATACCCTTCATAAAGACCAACAGATTTCTGGTATTTTACATTAGCACCCCTTTGGCTGACTAATACACCTCCTAATGCTCACAACAGCTCAATTATTATTCCCACTGCTACAGACAAGGATACTGTCAGAGATATCTACAAACAAGGAAACTGCTCAGAGAAGTTAAATAACTTGTCCGAGTTCATAAAGCTAATTAGTAATAGAAGCTGGGATTCACACCCAAGTCCATCTGATCCAAAAGCTGATGCTCTTCCCACTTCTCTCCTACTTCCAGGCAGGGTCTCACATACTAGAACACAACACTTCATAATTCTTGGCACACTAGGAAGCATATACTGGCCTAACATCTGGCAAGTATTCTGTCCAACAACTGGTAGAGGCCCCATTCAGGGATGAATTTAAACCCTGAAGTTGCTTTAGATTCTAAAGCAAGCTTGGGCTTAAAATATAGCTGTCCATCTCCGGGAAACTGCAGGCCACATCACAGAGGCCAGTGCTCATCCTACTCTGGTGACCCAATCTGCCTCAGGAGCAATTCTGTGGCTGGAATTGGAAGCTCCATTTCCAAAAAATAGGGGAGGGAGAGACAGTTGGCCACCGATTACAGCTACTGATTAGTAAATTCGGCTGGCTAAAGTATAACCCTAAGAACAGCTAAAGTTTGAACCTGTCCAAGTCGGAAAGAGGCTGGTAGCTGCCATTTTGACTCCGCTCCTGACATAAGGGGAAGTCGGGCTGACTGAAAATCACAGTGATGGTAGGAACAGGCTTCTTTCCACCCAGATCAGACTGCAGCCCTAGCCTAGGCTTCAGCCCCACCTCTGGCAGGGAGGAAGCTCATGGTACCTGTACCAGCCTTTCCTAAGAAACTGCAGGCACTTTCAGGCTGCACAGACTGGATACTTGGACACCTATAGCGCCATCCCTGCCCCCCAATAGGATAAGAGGGGAGCTGTGTTTCCTCAGCCTTTCTGGGTAACTACAGGTGCTTTCAGCACACACAGACTGAATAGTCAGACAGCTATAGCTCCACCACTGCCCACAAATGAGGTAGGAGGGGAGCTATGTTTCCTCCACCTTTCCGGGCAATAACAGGCACTTTCAGCCTGTACAGACTGGACTGTTGGGTGCCTTGGGATCCACCCCATGCCCTAATAGGATAGGAGGGGCTGGTGTATCTTCAGCCTCTCTGGAAAATGGCAGGTACTCTCAGCCCACAGGGACTGAACTATTGGGCACCTGTGGATCCACCCCCGCCCCCCAATAGGATAGGAAGGGGCTGGTGTTTCCTCAGCCTCTCCAGGCAATGGCAGGCTTTTGGCCTACACAGACTGAACTATTGGGCATGGGTAGTTCAATTCCCACTCCCTACAGGGCAGAAGGGACAGCACTCCCTCAGACTCTTAGGGAAGCTGCAGATGCATTCAGGCCACATGAATTAGATTTTTGGGCAGTCCAGAGGGTCCATCACCATCCCTGGCAGGGAGGGGGGTAATGCTATGTCAGTCTACCTGCACAACTGTAGTCATCTGGACCTACATGGCAAAGGTTGCTGCCCACACATGCAGCTCCATCCCTGTCCCAGGCAAGGGAGGAAGGGGCATGAAGCTTCATCAGTCTCCACAGGCAACTACAGATGGTCTTGGCCTGCACGACTTGGATTATTACAAATGGCTGTGGCTCTGTACCCACCCATGGTAAAGGAGAAAGGTGAAAGAAGCTTCATCGGTCCCTGGGACAATGTGGGCAGCTTCAGCCTCCACAGCTTATAGTACTAGCTACATCCTCAGCTCCTACTACACAACTAGCAAGGGAGAAAGGACAAGAAAGCCCTAAACTAAATAGAGAAACTTCACCCAGAATAAATATATCTAGTAAGCCAGATGCCAATACACCAACAAAAAATTACAATCCATGCCAAGAAACAGAAAGATATGGCCCAGTTAAAAGAACAAGATAAGCCTCCAGATGACATAAAGGAGTTGAGACAACTAATCATAGATGTTCAAACAAATCACCTTAATAAATTCAATGAGATGGCTAAAGAGATTAAGGATATTAAGAAGACATTAGATGAGCACAAAGAAGAATTTGAAAGCATACATAGAAAAACAGCAGATCTTATGGGAATGAAAGGTGTAATAAATGAAATTAAAAATACATTGGATGGAAAGTGGATGTGGCTCAAGCAATTGAGCTCCTGCCACCCACATGGGAGGTCCCGGATTTGGTTCCTGGTGCCTCCTAAAGAGGACGAGCAAGACAACAAACTGACGTGATGGGCTGGCACAGCAAGCTGATACAACAAGGTAATGCAACAAGAGACACAAGGAGGAAAACATAAAGGGAGAAACAACAAAGCAGGGAGCAGAGGTGGCTCAAGCAATTAGGTGCCTCCCTCCCACATGGGAGGTCCCGGGTTTGGTCCCAAAGGCCCTAAAAGGAAGACAAGCACACAACGAACAGATACAGCAAATGCAAACAATGAGGGGGTGGGGAGAAATAAAATAAATCTTTTAAAAAAACCACACTGGAGTCATATAACAGCAGATTTTAGGAGGCTGAAGAAAGGATTGGTGAGCTTGAAGACATGGCCTCCAAACGCAAACATACAAAAGAACATAAAAAGAAAAGAATGGGGAAAAAATGAACATGGTCTCAGGGAACTAAACAACAGCAAGAGACGTGCAAACATACGTGCCATGGGTGTCCCAGCAGGAGAAGAGAAAAGGGGAAGAAGGAGTATTTGAAGAAATATTGGTAGAAAATTTCCCAACCCTATTGAAGGACATACATATCCGTGTCCAAGAAGCATAATGTACTCCAATCCGAATAAATCCAAACAGACCAACACCAAGACATATACTAACCAGAATGACAAATGTCAAAGACAAAAAGAATTCTGAAAGCAGCAAGGGAAAGGTAGATGCATAACATATAAGGGAAACCCAATAAGATTAGGTGCTGATTTCTCATTAGAAACCATGGAGGCGAGAAGGCAGTGGTATGATATATTTAAGATACTGCAAGAGAAATACTGCCAGCCAAGAATCTTATATCCAGCAAGACTGTCTTTCAAAAATTAGGGCAAGTTTAAAATATTCACCGATAAACAGAAACAGAGAGTTTATAACAAAGAGACTGGTTTTGCTGGAAATACTAAAGGGAGTGCTACAGCCTGAAAAGAAAAGACAGGAGAGAGAAGTTTGGAAAAGAGTCTAGAAATGAAGATTGTATCAGTAAAAGTAACAAAAGTCTCAAAAGAGTGGTGAAAATAAAATATGACAGATAAGACCAAAAGGTCAAAATGTGTGAAATAAGAACTGCCTTTATAGTAATAACATTGAATGTTAATGGATTAAATTCTCCAATCAAAAGACACAGACTGGTGGAATTAATAAGAAAATATGAGCTATCTATATGCTGTCTGCAGGAGACTCATCTTAGATGCAAGGATACCAACAGATTGAAAGTGAAAGGCTAGAAAAATATATTCCATGTATGCAGTAATAATAATTTTAAAAAAAGCCAGAGTAGCTATACTTATATCAGATGAAATAGACTTTAAAAGCAAAACTGTTATTAGAGACAAGGAAGGACATTATATATTAATACAAGGGGCAATTCAACAGGAAGAAATAACAAGCATAAATGTATATGTACCTAACCAGAATGCTCCAAGATACACAAGGCAAACACTGGCAAAATTGAAGGGAGAAACCGATATCTCTACAATAATAGTTGGAGACTTCAATACACCACTCTCAGCATTGGATAGAACATCTGGGCACAGAATCAAAAAGAAACAGATAGCTTGAATAATATGATAAATGGAATAACCTAATAGACATATACAGAACATTGCAGCCCAAAACAGCAGTGTATACATTCTTTTCAAGTGCTCATGGATCTTTCTCTAGGGTAGACCATATGTTGGATCACAAAGCAGATCTCAATAAATTCAACAAGATCGAAATTATACAAAGCACTTTCTCTGATCATAATGGAAGAAAGTTGGAAACTGACAAGAGGTGGGAAAAGGGGAAATTCACAAATATATGGAGATTAAACAACACTCTTAAATAATCAGTGGGTCAAAGAAGAAATTTCGAGTGAAATAATAAATATTTTGAGATGAATGAAAAGGAGAAAACAACATGTTAGAGCCTATAGGATGCAGTGAAGACAGTGCTGAAAGGGAAATTTATAGCCCTCAATGCTTATATTAAAAAAGAAGAAAGAGCTAAAACCAATGATCTAACTACACAGCTGGAGGAACAAGAAAAAGAAAAGCAAACTAATCCCAAAGGAAGTAGAAGGAATGAAATAACAAAGATCAGAGCAGAAATATATGAAATTGAAAAGAAAAAAAAAAATAGAGAGATTAACAAAACCAAAAGTTGGTTCTTCAAGAAGATTAACAAAATCAACAAACCCTTAGTTAGACTGACAAAGAAAAAAAGCAGAGCAGATGCAAATAAATGAAATAAAAAACGAAAACAGGGCTATTACTACTGACCCTACAGAATTGAAAGAGATCATGAGAGGATACTATGAAGAACTGTATGCCAAAACCTAGACAATGTAGATGAAATGGAAAAATTCCTAGGAATGTATGAGCAACCTATACTGAGCCTAGAAGAAAGAAAAGACCTCAACAAACCAATCCAAGTAAAGAGATTGAAACAGTCATCAAACAACTCCCCAAATGAAAAGCCCAGGACCAGATGGTTTCACAGGTGAATTCTGTCAAGCATTCAAAGAAGATTTAATACCAATCTTACTCTTCCAAATTTAATACCAAGCTCTTCCAAAAAATTGAACAAGAAAGAACACTACCAAACTCATTCCATGAAGCCAATATCACCCTAATACCAAAGCCAGATAAAGATATTACAAAAAAGAAAATTACAGACCCTTTTCCCTAATGAATGCGGATGCAAAAATCCTCAGCAAAATACTTGCTAATCGAATCCAACAAATATTAAAAGAATTATTCATCATGATCAAGTGGGTTTTATACCAGGAATGCAAGGGTGGTTCAACACAAGAAAATCAATCAGTGTGATACACCACATTAATAAATCAAAGAAGAAAAATCACATGATCCTATCAATTGATGCAGAAAAGGCATTTGACAAAATACAGCATCCTTTTTTGATAAAAATACTACAAAAGATAGGAATTGAAGGAAACTCTCTCAACATGATTAAGGTCATATATGAAAAACTTACAGCTAACATTGTACTTAATGGTGAGAGACTGAAAGCTTTTCCATTGAAGTCAGGAAGAAGACAAGGATGCCCACCATCACCACAGTTGTTCAATATAGTGTTAGAGGTTCTAGCTAGAGCAATCAGGCAAGAAAAAGAAATAAAAGGCATCCAAATTGGAAAGGAAGAAGTAAAAGTTTCACTACTGACAGATATGATCCTATACCTAGAAAATCCTGAGAAATCTACAACAAAGCTGTTAGAGCTAATAAACGATTTCAGTAGAGTTCAGGATACAAGATCAATACAAAAAAATTAGTGGTGTTTCTATACACTAGTAATGTGCAACCTAAGGAGGAAGTCAGGAAAAATTCCATTTATAATAGCAACTAAAAGAATCAAATATTTAGGAATAAACTTAACCAAGGATGTAAAGCACTTGTATTCATACAACTACAATGCATTGTTAAAAGAAATTTAAAAAGACCTAAATAATTGGAAGAACATCCCATGCTCATGGGTTGGAAGACTAAATATCATTAAGATGTCAGTTCTACCCAAACTGATATACAGATTCAATGCAATCCCGATAAAAATTCCACCAGCACTTTTTAAACAAATGGAAAGCACAATTTACTCAATTTATTTGGAAGGGTAAGTGGTCCCAAACAGCCAGAAACATCTCAAAAAGGAAAAGCAAAGTTGAAGGACTTTCACTTCCAGACTTTAAATCATATTACCAAGCTACAGCAGTAAAAACAGCATGGTACTGGCATAAAGATAGACACATAGACCAATGGAGCCAAATCAATGCTTCAGAAACAGACCCTCACATCTATAGTCAAGTGATTTTTGACAAGCCTATCAAACCCACCCAACTTGGGCAGAACAGTCTATTCAGCAAATGGTGCTGGGAGAACTGGATATCCATAGCCAAAAGAAAGAAAGATGACCCCCTATCTCATACCTTATATAAAAATTAACTCTAAATGGATCAAAGACCTAAATATAAAAACAAGAACCATAAAGCTCCTAGAAGAAAATGTAGGAAAACATCTTTAAGACCTGGTGGTAGGTGGTAGATTCTTAAACCTTACACCAAAAGCACTAGCCATGAAAGAAAACATGGATAAATGGGACCTCCTCAAACTTAAACACTTTTGTGATTCAAAGGACTTCATCAAGAAGGTGAAAAGGCAACCCACTCAATGGGAGAAAATATTTGGAAACCACAATCCAATAAGGGTTTGATTTCCATTCTATATAAAGAGCTCATACAACTCAACAATAAAAGAGCAAGCAACCCAATTAAAATTGGGCAAAAGAATTAAATAGACATTTCTCCAAAGAGGAAATTCAAATGACCAAAAAGCACAAGAAAAATTGTTCCATATCACTAGCTATTAGGCAAATGCAATTCAAACCAATAATATATCATCTTACACCACATAGAATGGCCATTATTTAGAAACAAAACAAAACAAAACAATAAGTGATGGAGAGGATGTGGAGAAACAGGAGCACTCCTTCACTGTTGGTAAGATTATAAAATGGTCCAGCCTCTGTGGAAGATAGCTTTGTGGTTCCTCAGAAAGCTAAATATAGAACTGCCATATGATCCAGCAATTCTTCTACTAGGAATATATCCAGAAAAACTGAAAACTGTGACACGAACAGATATCTGCACACCAATGTTCATAGCGGCATTATTCACAATGTCAAAAGATGGAAACAACCCAAGTGTCCATCAACAAATGAATGGGTAAGCAAAATGTGGTATATACATATGATGGAATACTATGCTGCAGTAAGAAGAAATGAAATTAGGACACATATGATATATGGATGAATCTTGAAGACATTAATCTAAGTGAGAAAAGGACAAATATTGCTTGGTCTCATTAATATGAACTAAATATGAAGAATAAATACATGGAGTTAGAATGTATAATATAGGTTATTAGGAGGTAGGAGGAGGATGAGAAGGACTACTGATGCTTAATGTATGTAGAAGTTTTAATGAAGTACTGTAAAAGTGTAGAAATGGATAGAGTTGATGGTAACACATTATAGTGAGTAACAGCTGGTTTATAAATGGGAATGGGTCTGGAAAGGGTAGTCAGAGATATAAATGTCAACTGAAAGAAAGCCTAGAGAATAATCTAGGGACTGAATAGCATGGTAAACGCAGAGGTGGTTGAGAATTGTGGTTTATGGTACAGATGCAAGAGTGTCCTTCTGTGAGCTTCAGCAGATGTACATCACTATTGCAGGGTGGTGGGAATGTGGAGAAGCATGGGAAAAATACAATTGGTGTGACCTATGGACTGTGGTTAACAGCAATACTGTAATATTCATTCATGTATGCCAAAGATGTACTGTGTTGATAATGGGGGAGTATGGAAAAAGTATGCCAAATGTATGCTATGGACCACGGTTGGTAATAATAGTCTCATGATATTATCTCATAATCTGTAACAAATATTCCACCACAGTGTGGTGCGTTGGTGAAGGGGTGTTGTATGGGAATTCTACACATGTGCATGATTGTTTTTTAAGTTCACAACTTCTGTAATAAAAACAGGCTTTAAAAAATAATAATAGGGTGTGTTAGGGGAAAAATACACCAAGTGTAAGATATAGACTATATTTAGTAGTAAGATTTTGATGATATTCTTTCATAATTTGTAACAAATGTTTCAAAACAATGCAAGGTGTTGGTGGTGGGTTGATGTATGGGACCCCTGAATGATGTTATGCATGTTTGTTCTTTAAGTTCACAATTTTTACTATACACTTATTGTTTATGTATGTTCATGTATGAATGATATACTTCAATATATTTTTCTTAATTAAAATAAAAAAATATATAGCTGTCCATCTTTTACACCAACTTGTGAGCTCTATATATCTCACAAAAGGCCAGATATTTGCCTGGCAGAGGCAAAGCAACAATTTCAAGGTGAGAATATATCACTGATAAAAGGATGCTTCATACAGTGTTGCCTGGCCAATAACCAATCAAACTGAGAGCTACCACACTGGCTCACGAAGGGCCCCTCCTTAGATTATCCTGTTCTTAAATTTGATCTTAATGGGGTGAGTAGAGTCAGTAGGTACCTACCTGGTATGATCTGAAGAGGAGTAACATGCTGTCACTAGTCAAAATCACTTCCCTCACTGGCTTTGCCATGGTGCCTGCAATTCACCTATTAATCTCTTCCTTCAGGTTAAGACATCTGTTAAAATATAAGAGCTATCTTCGGTTATTATGCATTATTCTCATATGTTTATCCCTTTCATTTTACTCACCAAACAGGCATGGGACACAGGGCAAATGATTTTGAAGGGGAAGGCAAAGAGGTAAAGAGTCAATGTGATGTATGATATGGGCAGTTAGGGTACAACAGGGACAGATTAAGATATTTAGAAACCCCAAGCAACAAGATAATGGCACAAACCCTAACTCTCAAATATAATTCAAGAGAAAATTAATACTAACCTATAAAATAAGTATAAGCTAGTTTGGCAAAATCTGATTTTCCCATAATTATGACTTCAATACATTTTTAAATTGAGATCTTCTCATACCATACAATTCACACTTTTAAAATATATAATTCAATGGTTTTAAAAATATATTCACAAAGTTTTGTAACCATCACCATTATCTAATTCCAGAATATTTTCATCATCCTTAAAAAGAAACCAGTACCCATCAACAGTCAATCCCCATTTCTGTCCTCCCTCCAGCCCTGGCAATCACTAATCTATTTTCTGTCTCTATGGATTTGCCTATTCTGGACATTTCCTATAAATGGAATCACACAATACGTGCTTTTTTGTGACTGTGTTTCACTCAGCATAATGTTTTCAAGATTGTTCCATGTTGTAGCATGTATCGGTACTTCTTTCCTTTTTGTGGTTGAACAATTCTCCCATTGAATAGATACTGAACATTTTATTTATCCATTCATTAGTTGATGGACATTTGGGTTGTTTCCACATTTGAGCTATTATGAGTGATGTTACTAGGAACATTCTTGTCCAATATTTTCTTGTATAAATATGTTTTCAATTCTTTCGGGTATATATCTAGGAATGAAATTGCTGGGTCATGTGGTAACTTTGTCTTAGCACCTTGAGGAACTGTCTGCTTTCCACAGTACCTTCACCATTTTACAATTCCACCAGCATTGTGTGAGGGTTCCAGTTTTTCCACATCCTCACCAACCTTGTTATTGTCTGGCTCTTTTTAAAATTATAGCCATCCTAGGGTGTGTGAAGTGGTATCTTATTGTGTATAGCCTTTTTTAAAATATCAAATACCCAAGTCTTTAAAAAAAAGATATTTAATGCCTCTACTTTGCTGGTTTCTTAAGCATATGCTTAATTAGCCTCTTATTAGGCAATCCAGAACTGGGACCAGCTTGAATTGATTAGATGCCTGAGGTTAGAGAGCACATAAGTGAGGGTCTACTGTGTGTAAAACATTTCTAATACCAAACCAAGATTCAAAAATGACTAAAAATCACAGGTCTCTGCCTTCAGGGAGCTTACTGTCTAGTAGGAGAAGCAGACACTCAAATAACTACAAAGCAAAGTAGAATGAGAAAACTGCTATACTAAGGCAATGGGAATACAGAGGGGTGCTAGGGAAAACCAGATGCAATTCTCTCAAAGTTCAGTGCTAAGACTAGCTCTGAGTGCAGATGGCCACACTTTCCCTTTCCACCCCCATCACTACATCCTCCTAGCAGTGAATGAAGCTGGAAGAGGATGTCACCTCAGCTATGGGCATCAGGAAAGAAGTTGACCTCTGGAAGGGAGAGAGCAAGGGACAGGTTACAGCAAGGGGAGAAATGGGATGGTGCACCCTCCCCCAGCAGAAACAAAAGGTAGAAAAGTTTCCAGCCATGTCAGGCCAATTTTGTGATTATGCCATGCTGGTTTTGGGGTCCAGGATTCTGAGGTTCTAGAAATTTTTTTTAGGAGGTACCGAGGATTGAACCTGGAACCTCATACATGCAAAGTAGGTCTCAACCACTGAGCTACACCTGCTCCCCAGGTTCTGAAAATGTATGATTATTTCAGGATAGATATCTAGGTGGTCCATGGAGAAGCCATCTCTAGACAGCAGCTGTCCCCTGAAGGAAGACCATGGTGCCTGGAGGACCTTAGGATAGATTAATGAACCATTTATTAGGAAAAGTGCTAAGCAAGACTTAAGAAGGCTATGCCACTGACGCTCTTCCCTCACAAGCTAATCCATAGGCCCTGGCAGTGATCAGCAACACTCCCCAAAAACCTCCCTCTTCCCACCAAATAACTCAATTCTAAGTGAAAACACTGTGCTTGCTATACAAACACATTTTCATGATGTGTGCCCCAGTTTGGACATATTCTTGGTCTTGGTCTGCATGCTTGTGGATATTGACCCATTGTAATTAGGATCTCTGAAGATGTTATTTCATTTAATGTGTGGTCCAACTGAATCAGGTTGGGCTTTAATCCAGATTACTGGAGTCCTTTATAAGCAGAATGAAATTCAGACAGAGAGAGAGAGAAAGCCACAGGAAGAAGTTCACAGAAGAGAAAGGAGAAGACATCACCACGTGCATTGCCATGTGACAGAAAATACAAGGACCAATGATGGCCAGCAGCCAGCCTCAAAATGCCTTAGTCTTCAGGGAGAAAGCATCGCCTTGTTGATACCTCAATTTTAGACTTCTCCTAACCTCAAAATTGTAAACCACAGTGGTAGAAAGGAAAGTCTAAGGTCATGTATATTACTAAAAGAAAAGTTAAAAAATGTAACATGGAACTGTATAGCATAGTAAAACCTTAAGTGAAATATGAATATGGGTATATTGCATATGTAAAACTGTCTTTCTTTGAAACTGAACAAATGTATGTTAATGTTACAAGATGTTAATATCAGACCCAAAAAAAAACCATTATGCTAAGTGAAAGAAGCCAAACACAAAGTACTACATATTGCATGATTCCATTTATATAAAATTTAAATATAAATCAATTTATAAATATGAAATTAGATTAGTAGCTACCTAGAGCTGGGGAAGGATAGAGGGATTGAGAGGTGACTACTAAGGGGTGTGGAGTTTTTCTTTTTGGAGTAATGAAATTGTCCTAAAATTTTTTGTGGTGATGAATGTACAACATTGTGATTATACTAAAAGCCAATGGTTATACACTTTGGATAGATTGTATGGTATGTGAATATATCTCAATAAAACTTCTTTTTAAAAAACGAGAAGTGTAAGCCAATAAATTCCTGTTTAAACCAACACATTATATGGTATTTGTTTTAGCAGCTGGAAAACCAGGACATATGACAAGTCACCTAGCCTCCCTCCAACTAGACTGCTTCCCCTAAATTTACCCTATTTAGAAATTCTGGAGCTACTACTGGCCTCTGGGTAAATGCTGCCTTGTCTTCTGGAGGACCTGGGGAGTGGATGCCATAAGTTTATTAGGGTGTTGCTTGGGGGGAGGATCTCTCTCTCCCGTAGTAATGGGACTTCTGACCTGACCTGGTCTCAGCACTATAGCTGAAAGAGGAGAAGGAAAGGACACTGACAAGAAAGACAGTGAGAGAAAAGTACTGTAGAATGCAACAAGGCCTGTGAAAGAATCTTTTTGGAGAAGAAGGGGCTGGTAGTGACTTAAAGGTCTTCCATTTTCAGGAAGGATATTACAGGCCTTTAAGAAGTTAAAGACAGATATGAAGAAGAGTTCCCCAGTGGGAAGACAGGAACAAGACCCTGCAACCAAAGTCTCAGGGACCTCCTTTGAAGAAGGAAAATAGTTTCTAAGTGTAGAAGAGCTCTCTTGGCTAACAAGCTTTAAGTGTGGGCATTCTTGAGGCAGGAGGAGGGCTTACATGACCTTTGGAGACTCTTGTCATACAGAGGTTCACGATGATGTTCAAAGGCTTCACTGTCTCCTTGTCACCACTAACCCTACCACTTCCCTGCTAAATCTTTCCTTCTGAAGCATCTGGCTGGCTTGCTACCTGCTGTAAGTTCCTGTGACCTTTGACCCCCTATATCAGTGCTTCTCTCTTCACAGACTGCAGCTATTTCTGCTCTTTCAGTAGAGAAGGGCTGGGTGTCTTCCCCTTTCCAAGGTCACAGCTGGCTGGGCTAGAATGAAATCTACTGCCCCCAGCCCTCTTGGCATTTGACTCTAGGGATCAGCACAATATAGGACAAACTACCTGAATGAGCCTCACCCATCTCATCTATTCAGTCATTCAACATATTTCTTGCACAGAGAAAAACATGTGCCTAGACAGAGCATACACTATGATTAAAATAGTCATAAAGCTTATGATTTTGTCCCAATGGCCCTAAGGCTTTGGAAGACACCCAAACCAAGATCTTTTGTGTTCTATACTTATAAAAATATTTGCAATACCTATAACCAAAAAAAGGACTTATAACTGAAATATATATATAAAAAAGTCCTGCACACCACTGGATTGTATACTTGAAAGTGGTTAAAATAGGAAATTTTATGTTGTATATATGTTACAAGAATAAAACAAAAATTTTAAGCCCATAGAACTGTACAACATCAAAGGTGAATCCTAATGTAAACTATAGACTTTAGTTAACAATATAATGATCATAATATTGTTTATCAATTGTAACAAATGTACCACACTAATGTGAAATGTTAGTAATAGAGAAAACCGGGTGGGAGGCGTGGTATATGGGAAGTCTGGGAACTGTGTACTTTCTGAATCATTTTTCTTTAAAGCTATAACTGCTCTAAAAAAATAAAGGAAAAAAGAAAATCAAAAGAAAGAACTCCCACAAAGCAAGACAGAAAGTCTAATAGGACAAAATACTTGAACAGATATCCAAATGGCCAATAAATATATGAAAAGGTGCTCAAGCACATTGGTTATGAGGGAAATGCAAATTTAAACCACAATGAGAAACCACTACAAACCCACCAGAATGGCTAAAATTAAAGATTGACAATTTTTTTTAAAAAGTTCAGTGCTATGTAGCCCCAAACATCACCAAAGCAGCCCAGCTCTCCACCCCTAACGCATCTCCAGCATTAAGCTGTAGTCTTTTTAGAAACAGCTATAAGAGCAGGGAAACGGCAGTTAAAGATATACTGTACTGGGCCTGAGAGATATATTTGTCATTTTCTCATTTCAATTACTATTCATAGCAACTGGCTAACTCTTTCAGGTCTGGCCTCATTACTTTTAGTCTTATGTCAATTTGTAGGACTGTATTAAGAATGGCTGTAAAGTGCTTTGTAATTCTAAAGTGCGTTATAAATAATATCTCATTGCAACCTTCTTATCAGCAACAAGCAAATCTTATTCCAGCAGTCTCTCATTGCCCCCTCTCCAATCTCTTATTTTACCTGAACCATGCTCATTACACCTCTTTGCATCAGTACATCCCAACTTCTGGAGATTAATGTTTATAAACAGATAAGCCTTCAGAGAGCCTTTGCAGTCTTAGAATCATTTTGATTCAGTATTTTGCTTTGGAAACAGAAAACTAGCCAGGAGATTGCTCTAACTTCATAAATGAGACTGAGGCATATAGCAATTAAGTGACCCTACAATTCTAAAAGAAATCAACTTTACCAGATTTTAGTTCTGTCTGCCCTCCCTGTCTTGTCCCCAACCCTAACATGAGAAAACTGCCATCATTAAGATTGTGGGTTTGGATTACCTACTCCCCAGGTCCCAAACCTTTCTCCTAAGAGTAAAGAGGATGCCTGAGCATAGCTACCTCATATTCAACAGACCAGAGACGGTAATTTCACTTTTGAACTGCTCTCTACTTTCCTTAAGTGAGACTCAATTGTGCTTGAAAATGTTAAGCACAACTTAATTGCCCTCAACTATCTGTCTAAACCCTACTCAGAGAAATGGGGGCAGAGTGCTGTAAAAGCACATAGACTCTGCTTGAGGGAGGCCTTGGGGCAAGCCCTTTGGAAATTAAAGACCTTTAATCATTTATTTATTCAAATATTTATTGCGCACTTACTAATTCTAACTCTTCAGAGAAGTAATAGCATAGTTGCCAGCACGAGTTCTGAAGGCCCACTGCCTGGACTGAAATTCTGACTCTAATGCCTGCTAGTTGACTTTAGTTTCCTTCTTGATAAACTGAGAACAAAATTAATCATCCCATGAGTAAGGACAGAATGAAATACATATGTGAAGTGCCTAGTTTTCCTGGCACATGGTAAGCATTCAATAAATGTTTATTATTGTCACTAATGCTGAATCAGACCAAACCTGTCAGGGATGAAGGAATAGGAATAAACTTTCACAGCCCTTCAATCAGTTTCATGGGTCCATTGGTGGAGCTTCTCTGGGAAGGAAGAGTATGCTGAGAAGAGTAGAGGAAAAGGTGTTATGATTTAAGGAAGTAAAGTAGAAATGACACATGGATGCCAGAGAAGTACTTGTTGCACTACTGAAGTTTCAGAAGAATACAAACATGAGTAATTGCAGGTCAATACTCTCTACTCAAGGGTAAATGATTCCTGCTAATACAGCCCAGCTCCTACCAGTCCTGTTTTCCATTACATGGCAAAGACGACAATGCAGACTTACGGCAGTGATTTCCTAGGTACAACACCCAGAACCTAATAAATTTTTTCAAATTTCTCCCAGCAATATCTTTCTTGGAATGAGTTCTGTGAGTTGGAGCATCTTAATTGATCCAAGAAAAGGCAATATAGTAGCAGAGAGAAAATCCAATTCATGAGCTTACTGAGGAGCGGATTGGAAGTAGGAATACCTTGAGGGGTTAAGAGACCTCCTGCTGTGGCAAGGCTCAAAAGGAATGTAAGGTTCCGGTACTGGATGGTGGTGATGGTAGCACTGAATTATATACTTGAATGTGGTTTTAAAAGGGGGACATTTTAGGTTGTATATATGATACTAGAATAAACGTGTTTTTATTTTTTTAAATAACACAAACAGTGAACCCTAAGATAAACTATGGACTATAATTAATAGCACAATTATAAAAATGTGCTTTTGTCAGTTGTAATAAGTGTATCATACCAATGCAAGGTGTTAATAATAGGGTAGTATAGGGGAATCCTGTATTTTCTGCATGATTGTTCTATAAACCCTCATTTTCTCTAATAAAAAAAATAAAAAGGAATGTGGGGAAGGTGGGGAGTGACCATGAGAATTCTGTTTTGACCATACAAATGGCTGTCAATCAGGAATCTTTACTCTATTTCTGGCTTTCACGTTTATCAAGTATCTACTTTGTGCGCCTAAGTGCTAAGCAGTGCAAGGGACACAAAATAAGCAACAAATGAGCATCCTGTTTCCAAAATGTGATTAAACTGAAGTGGGAAAAATATTTCTGTATTTTCTGCCTTTATCTTAATTCCATATTGTTGAATCAATGGTAACAGCTGCACTACTTGCTTTTATTTTACATACAGCATTTGGAGTTAGGGCCTCTTGAACTCAATTCACAGTGACATATGTGTAAGTTCATTGAGGGTGGTGGGCCACACTTGTGGGAGATGTTTGTGTGGGATGTGGTGGGAGGTGTGGGAGGTGGGCAACATGGGAATCCCAGTGGGATCCGTGTAATATTTTGGGTAATCTAAGCACCTCTTAAAATATATGTATATATATATATATATATAAATAACATTTTTGTAAGCAAATACACATATATGCATATATATTTATATATCATTTTGCAAATGTTTGTATGTATTGTGAGAATTTTGATTTTTACCCACAATAAAAATAAATAAAAAATTAAAAAAAAAAACAAAACACATGTGGACACTTTTTGTTATAGGATTGCAGCCAGCCTGTATAAAATTCTATGTTTATGTTCTCTGCTGCACTAGTCTTTCACCAAATTGGCATTCCATAGTCTTTAAACAACAATCCAACCCAGTGAAATATTTCTGGTCTTCCCAGAAAAGTGCTGGAGGCCACCAAAGGCAAAAGCACAGTAGGCTAACATTGCACATTCCTCTGCCAGCTCTGCTGTTTTCTCTGAAGTCCATTTACCTGTTTTTGTTTTCTACTCCTGATGGACTGGACTTCAGAAAAAGTGGGTTGGTGAACAGCCATTTGTTAGCAAACTAATTTTAAGGGAAAATCAAGGCAGTGGCAGATTGAGCAGAATGAACCCTAAGCAGCATCAAGCTACCAACCCACGTATTGGTACACTCTCTAGATTCCTGCGTCAAAGTTCCTCGCACCTCCCACTTTGGGTAAGAAGGCTCACAGTGAGGGGGAGGTACCAGGCAGAAGCAAATAAGTTTATATGATTATTTTTCTCTTCTACAAGACATTTGAAAAATGTTCTCCTTTGCTACTCTGGGGTGGGATAGATGTAGTTCTGCCTGAAAGCAAAGAGACAGCATCTTCTAGCCATGTGAATTTCTGGTGATATTTCCTGACTCCCACCACAGTTTAATCCAGTTTAGCGTCCACAATTTCTAGTCTTTTTCTTCTGCTCAAATCTACCAGGGTCCAAGCTATCCAACAGATCTAGGCTTATTGGAAAGCTTGCTGCTACTGCTATTACTACCACTATTGTCGCCCTCTCTTCCTCTTGGGGAAGCTCAGCCTAAAAGCACAGGGACTGAGAAAATAATTCTCATCTCAAGGGGAAAGATTTTGTGAGACTTCCAAGAGGGGATGATATTTAAACTGGTCACTAAGCAGAAAAGGGCATTCCGGGTGGAAAGAATAGCATGAATGGTATGCAAATTCACAGCATGTTCAAGCAAGTAAATATCCTAGTAGGGCTACTGTGGAGGGTTCAGAGCAGTAAGAGTGATGCCAAAGAAACTGGAACAAGGTAGGATAGGGCAGACTGTAAAGAGCAGTGAATACCATGTTAAGGAGGCTGGCTTATTTCTCTAGGCAATGGGGTGTAATAAGCAGATAAAACACAATCCAATCCATATTTAGGGAAAGAACTGATTGGCAGAAGTAAGGAGATAATTCAGGAGGCTCTAGCAAAGGTCTAGGAAAGAAATGAGAGCCATATTTAGGGTAGTGGCAGTGGGAACTGAAAGGTGGCAGATTTTTAAAACACAAAGAAGCAGTGGTGTGCTGGTAAACAACCAGCTCTCCAAAAAGGGGGAAAAAAGTGCCCTGATTTATAATGTTTACTGATTTCTATGGTGTAAATGCTCCCCCATGGCTGATTTCAAGCTACCAAATGAATGTCACTGTAGGTGGAGTTGGGAAAAGATGTGATCAATCCACCGTCTGAAGCTGGTACAAGCCAGCTGCAGCAGAGAAGAAAGATAAATCAAGGACGATGGGCGTTTCTAATTTAGATGACCCTTTAGATGTTAAGTTAATGGAGAGAGGAAACCCAGGAGGAAGATCAGGTTTATTTCTTTGTTTGTTTGGGGAGGTAGAGGATTAAGAGGAAAGAGGCATACCAGGAAGGAATTATGACTTTGGTTTTGGACAAACTGAGTTGGAAGCGCTAGCTCTGGAATTCGATTTTCAGTGAGGTTCTGCCTTGTAAAGTAACTAACATTAATTGAACATGAACTTATATTGTGCCAAGCACATGATGTATTTTTATGTCATTTCAGCTACACAGCCCTATGGTTCTGGCAGAATAGCTGGCATATAGCAGGTGCTCAACAAATATTTATTAAATGAATTAGGTACTCTTACTTTCTTCATTTTATGGATTAGCGAAATGAGGCAAAAATTGGTTAAATAATTTGCACAGGGTCACACAGCCGGGACTCAAACTCAAGCCTGTCTGATTCCAAAACCACTCTGCTATACTATATATGTGTGCTATGGAGAAAAATCAGACAGGGACTTTTCCTTATTTGTCTTTCTAATCCTAGTCTATCACAGCGCCGATACATAGTACAGGATCATTAAATATTTCTTGAATAAATGAGGACTGATCCAAACATGGACCATAGATAGTAGTAATACTTTGACAATGCTCTTTCATAGTTTGTAACAATTGTTTCACAACAATGCAAGATGTTGTTGGTGGGGAGATGTATGGGAGGCTTATATGATGATATGCTTGTTTGTTTTGTAAGTTCATAACTTTTACTATATACTTACTGTTCATGTATGTTCATGTATGAATGATATACTTCAATAAATTTTTATTTTAAAAATGGTTCCACACGAGATATCTTTGGTGGTGGATTTTTCTCTAATGGAAACTTTTCTCTATGGGCCTAAATGAGGGGTTTCTTGCCAGGATTTACAACGATATCACTAACCAAGCCTCAGAAATATCTTTTCCTGGCAATCATCATATTCCACTTCCTTCATTCTTGATTTACTTATGACATTAGGAGTGTAATGGGAGGGAGTAGAAAAATATTTATGAATTCAACAAATATGTATTGAGTACTTACTGTACTATATAATATTTCCATTATCTAATTTATTTTTTACCACATGCCTGAGAGGTAGTTCATAATATCTCCATTTTGCAAATGAGGACATTGATTTGCTCAAGGTCATTTTATAAGTCAAACTCATGTCTGATTTTTTCAAAATTATCTTCTCCCTTTCCTTCTCCCTACCAGCCAGCAGGGTGCATCCTCTGCTCAATAGATCTTTACTTCTTAGCTCTGCTTATTTCTACATGGAGGTACTGTGCTGATTACTCTATATGAATTCTCTTATTTCATTCTCATAATCTTAGGCATCGAGTACAGTATCTGGCACATAGGAAGTACTCTGTAATACTTTTTGAAAGGATGACCACGTAATTATAGTAGCAAATATGTAAACATGTACTGAGTGCTTACTCTGTGTCAGCATCCATTCTAAACACTTTACATGCATTAAACTCAATTTCCACAATGAGATAGCAATTATTTTTATCTGCATTTTATTATTTTTTTTAATATTTTTAAAGATTTATTTTTATTTATTTACTCCCCCTCCCCTCATTGTTTGTGCTTCCTATCTGCTCTGTGTCCATTTGCTGTGTGCTGTGTCTGCTCGTCCTCTCTTTAGGAGGCACTGGGAACTGAACCTGCGACCTCCCATGTGGGAGAGAGGCACTCAATAGCTTGAGCCACCTCAGCTCTCTGCTTTGTTGTGTCTCTCATTGTCTTTCCTCTTTGTGTCTCCTTGTTGCATCATCTTGTTGTGTCAGCTCGCTATGCCTGCCCATCACACCAGCTCGTCTTGCTCTTCTTCTCCAGGAGGCACTGGGAACCGAACTCATGATCTCCCATGTGGTAGGCAGGAGCTCAATCACTTGAGCCACATCTGCTTCCCAGTCCACATTTTAAATATGTCTACTGGGTATAATGTTTTGGATATTTTACAGGCATCTCAAACTCAAAGTGCTTAAAACTGAGTACCTCTTCCCCATAGCTCCCTTCCACACTATGTTTCTGCCCCCCACCCCTTTCTCCTCCCCCAATTCATTGGTTCTTGTGGAATTATTTATCACAGTACCTCCACCTCCTTCACCATAGTGGTAATCCACTGTGATCCAAGCAAGGTCAGATTCTTTCTCTTAGGAATCTGAATCTCAAATGCATATGAAGATAGAAGGTGGCTAGAGCTTGGTTATCTAGTGACAGTACCCTAATGAGACATTCACAATTTCTTGCTGCTGAGAAACCCATAGCTGCTCTTGTTCCTATCCTTTCTAGGGTCTATCCCATATCCATTATTTTGTTTGTTTAAGTCAGTCTTTTTTTTCCTGATGCTTGCAATCAAAGAATTCTAACTGATTAAATCCTCCCAAATCAGTGAATGGTACCCCCCCCCTTTTTTTTTTTTACCTAGTAGCTTAGGTTAGAAACCTGAGAACAGTAGGCTGATAACATACTCCTATACTGTCCATCACAAAGTTCTGTACTGATTCTATTTCTTAAATCTTTCTAATCCGTCTCTCTATTCTTATTGCTACTGCTTTGATTCAGGCCATCACCTTTGCCTTAATTACAGCAAAAGCCTCTTATTTGGTCTCCTTTCCTCCAGTCTAGTCCTTTCCAATATATCCCCTACTCATGCTAGTGCATGCTTTCTGAAAACCCAAATCTGGTCATATTACTCCACTATTTAAAACTTTTCAGTGGTTCACCAAACCATTTAAGATGAGTTTGAACTCCTTAGCTTAGCACAAAAGGCAAATTTTGACTGTCTGCCTCAATTCTCCCTCTTGAATTAAAGATAGTCAAGCCACTATTTTTGTGTTAACATTCAACACCCCTCCTTTTCCATAGTACAAATAAATAGGAAGAAGATATTTTCAAAATATTCCCCAAAAGACTTTAACTCTTGAAATGAGAGACCATGTTTTATTCATGTTTATAACCACGGTGTCTACTTAGAGTAGATGCTTGATGCTCAATTCTCTTCACTCTCTTTTCCATGCTGGATATTCCCCAATAATTGCTCAATGGCATTATTTTATCCTATTTCTTTATTGCTTTGAATCTTCTGTACAAGCTAAACTGTGCTCTTTATCTTTTCTTCTTGTGGTAGCTAATTTCCAAAGATGGTCTCCCAATGAACCATACCTCCCCATATTCATACCTCATATGACGTACACCAGATTCTTCACCTCCCCTTGAATCTTGGCTGGCTCTGTGACATTTTTTTTGATCAATAGATACAAGTGATGCTGTGTAAATTCTGAGGCTAGGTCAGAAGAAGCCTTATAGCTTCCACCTGGGCCTCTTGGACCACCCCTTCTCAGAATACAATCATTGTGCTGTGATAAACCCAGATCATATGGAGAGGACACATTAGTTGCTCCAGTTAACAGTCCCAGCTGAGTTTAAGCATCAGTGATGTGAACGAGCCATCTTGAACATTCAACCCAATCAAGTCTCCAACCCCAGCCAAAAACTGCCCACTTGAGCCCCATCAACCCACAAAAGTGCAAGAGACAAAAATAGTTTTGAGGTAGTTTGTTATATAACAGTAGATAACCAGGACAGTTTCCTCATTCTGCCCTGAATCTTTAGAAAATTTCATAGGTAAACAAGCTCATGTTGTAGGATTGAACTTTCTTTCCTAGATACACTGTCTTCGTGTCTAACAAGTTTTTCCTCCTAGGATAAGCATTCAGGGAAAACTAACTGGAATGATTCAGCCTTCATTTACATCTACAATTATGAGTCTCCTTTTAAAGATCAAATATATTCATTTAGATTTTTTAAAAATTGGGACTACTACTGATTATAGGATCTCAGTAATTCCAGGCTTGTGACAAAGTATTCTGAAATTCATCCTAAGGAAGGGCCAGGTACTTTTTATTTAAAAAATCTAAATATCTTCTCTAGAACTCTTTCGTAGAGCTCTTATCCCTAGGGGTAAGACACCTTATCCCCACACTTGGTCTCCGGGAGCAAATCCCTCTTCTGTTTGTAATAGAAAGATACTTCACAAGAATGTATCATTGTTATCTCTTTCTCATTTTTTCCAATCCTTCCCTTTCCTTTCTTTCTTAGTGGCTAGTCTCTTAATCCAAATGTGGTTAAAAGGGGAAATGTTAGTTTGTATATATGGCAACAGAATAAATTTTTTAAAAAATCTGTGGAACTACACTACACAAACAGTGAACCCTAAGTTAAACTATGGACTATAGCTAATAGTATCATTATAAAAATGTACTTTTATCAACTGTAGAAAATGTTTCATCCAATATAAGGTGTTAATAGTAGGGTGGTATATGAGAATCCTGTATTTTATGCATGATTGTTTTGTAAACTCACAACTTCTCTAATAAAGAAAAGAAAAAACAAAGCAGTAGGGTTTTCTGGCACACTGGCCTGTCCCCTACCCCTTACCAGCTCAGCACATACTCCCAGTACAGGTCCTTGGTCCCAGTTCTAGAGGGAACAGAGTAACCCTTGTGAAAATACCGGGAGCCCCAATCTGTCTGGTGGTGACCTGAGAAATTCTATGACTCAACACTTGCCCTGTGTGTAGAAGGTGGCTCACAGAGCTCTCTTACAAAATGCCATGGAAGAGCAGTCAAGTGGATGCCTGAGGCAAGGGATTATTAGGTGTAGCACATACAGAACAGTGTCCAGGACCATGAAGAAACTGTATCCTAGGAAAGAAGGGACATTCACATCTGTGTAAATGGTGGAATCCCTACGGCCAAACACATATTCCCAAGACAAGATGCCTGTGTAGAAAGGATCAAGAAGGCCCTTATACTTTGGCCTGAAGGAGAGCACTTGCACAGGTCAGTGTACAAAGACTGGAAAAGATGTTTTCTTTTTTTTCTTCTGTTATTATTATTTTTTTGTTAGTTCCCGGCAATCAAGGAAAGCTCTGTCATAATACTAACTGGATACAAGCTTAAGGAACAGGTGTCTCAGATTCTAAATTCCAGTGACACATTAAAATATTATGGTGGTTTGAAGCTGTATGTACCCCAGAAAAACATATTCTTAAATTTAATTCATTCCTGTGCATATGAACCCATTGTAACTAGGACCTTCCTCCCCTCCCTGAGATGGCTCCCTCGTCTGTCTGCTCGTTTTTTTCCAATCGTTCTTTGCTCCTTGTGTCTACTTGTCTTCTTTAGGAGGCACCAGGAACCAGACCCAGGACTTCCCACGTAGAACTTGGGCACCCAACCACGTCAGCCACATCTGCTCCCTACTCGTGTCTGCTTGTCTTCTTTTTTTTTTTATTTTTATTTATTTTTATTTTAAAAGATGCTTAGATTACACAAATGCCACACAAAAATTACAGGGATTCCCATGTTCCCCACCTCCCCCCACCCCCTACAACATCCCACACAAACATCCTCCACCAGTGTGGCACATCACCTGCAATGGACACACACATCCTGGGGCTTTGCCACCAAGCACGGACCACAGTTCACACCGTAGACCCCACTCTCTCCCACACAGTTCTGCATGCCACATGCCAATGTAAAATGCCCCATATCTGTCTGCTCATCTTCTTTAGGAGGCACTGGGAACCAAACCTGGGACCTCCCATGTGGGAGGCGGGTGTCCAACTGCTTGAGCCACATCCGTTCCCCCCTAACTAGGACCTTTCGATGAAGCTACTTCAGTTAAGGTGTGATCCACCTCAACAAGTCTTAATTCTATTACTGGAGTCCTTATAAGTGGAATGAAATTCAGAAACAGAGAGAGAAAGCCACAGGAAGCAAGAAGCTAAAACAGAACCTGGAAAAGAAAGAAGATACAAGTAGACACCACTATGTGCCTTGCCATGAGACAGAGGAACCAAGGATCACTGGTAGCCAGCCCCAGAAAGTCTCAGTTTCAGGGAGAAAGCATCAGCTTAATGATGCCTTGATTTGGACATTTTCCTGGTCAAAATCATGAGCAAATAAATTTGCATTGTTTAACCCAACCCATTTCATGTTATTTGTTTAAGCAGCCTGGGAAACTAAAAGAAATATCAAAATGTCCAAGTTTCAACAAAAGATCACACAACATACAAAGAAATAAGAAGTGATGGCCCAGGCAAAGGAGAAGATTAAAGCATCAGAAATCATCAAATGAGGAGGACAAGACCTGGGACATACCAGACAAAGACTTTTTTAAAATGTCCTAAATATGCTTAAAAGCTAAAGGAAAATATGAACAAAGAACTAAAAGAAATCAGAAAAACAGCAGATGAACACAAAGAGAATAACAATAGAGGGAAGGAAATTATGAGAAAGAACCAAACAGAGCTGAAAACCACAGTAACAGAAATTTTAAAATTCCCTAGAGGGGTTCAACAGCAGATTACAGCTGGCAGAAGAAAGAATCAGTGAACTTGAAGATAAGACAATTGAAATCATCCAGTCTGAAGAGAAAGAAGAAAGAATGAAGAAAAGTGAACAGAGCCTGAGGAACCTGTGGGACACCATCAAGCATATCAATAAATACATTGTAGGAATCCCAGAGGAGAAGAAATAGAGAAAGAGGCAAAGAGACTAGTCAAAGAAATAATGGCTGAAAATTTCACAAATTAAACAAAAGACACGAATACATCCAAGACACTCAACAAAATCCAAACAAGATAAACCAAATAGACCCAACACTGTGCTATCTTATAATCAAACTGTTGAATGCCAAAGATAAAAAGAGAATTCTGAGAGCTGCACGAGAGAAGCAAAGTGTCACATACAAGGGAGCTGCAATAAGATTAACTGTTGCTTTCTCATGGGAAACTATGGGGGAAAGAAGGCAGTGAGAAGACATATTTAAAGTGCTGAAAACAAAATATTGCCATCAATTAAAAAAAAAAAAAAAAAAATCAGTGGGTCATCCTATTTTGAAAGGCACTTTGCTCTTGTAAATGAGACTTAGCCTGCAGTTGTGGGGTGCCTAAGGGTTGCCACCTGAGAGCCTCCTTGTTGCTCAAATGTGGCCTCTCTCTAAGCCAAACTCAGCATATGATTGCATTACCTTCCCCCCAACGTGGGACATGACTCCCAGGGATGAGCCTCCCTGGCAACGAGGGATTAATACCAAGTGCCAACTGGCAGCTTTTTGCAGTGGCAGTATCGTAGCCAATGAGGTTTATCCGAGGCACGATTATTGCTAATTGAAAACTTTTCCCAAGTGCCAACTGGCAACACAACTGGAAAAAGACCTTGAATAAAAGGGGGAAACAGTAAAGACAAATGAGTTCAAGTGGCTAAGAGACTTCAAAGAGAGTCAGGAGGTCATCCCAGAGGTAACCCTTACACACACCTCAGTAGGAGCTCATAGAACATCTAAGTGCCTATCACCCCACTCAGTGGGGTTCCTGAGAGCTCCGGAGACACCCTGGTCTTATATAAGGGGGGATAGCCCCAGAGACTGATGCCTTATCAGTGGGTTCTATTTTGTAATCTGTGCTCCTGAGAGTGACAGAATTAGACTCAAATAAGTCCTCCCTGCACATGGTTCACCAGTCCCTTCTATTGAAACCTACATGTGATGCTGGAGTTTCTTAGGTATACTTCCAGCGACTGGAGCCTCCCACCTACCTATGTGCCAGGTGTACATGAAATCTAAGTGGAGCTGCAACTCCTACCCTACAGCTCAATGGACTCATCCAAGTCACCTGGTGAGGAGACAACGATGGGAAATGGCCATCCCAGGGAATGGAGGGGGCCTGCATCTGCAGGCAGGATCATCCCACCCACCATATCCATGGGATATAAGCCCTCTCTCACTTGGAGTTGGAGTGGACATCACCATCCCAGTCGCCTCTGGATTGGGGGAAGAACTATGGACTAGAGTGGACTTGATGGTATTCTCTTGCTCACATATGGTGATTCTTGCAATGCAAGAAATTATAACAATGAGGTGGAGCCAGTGGCCACTTGACAGTTTTTTGGGTAGGGAGGGGATGAGCAGTTGAAATACAGGGGTTTCTTTGGGAGTTGGAGGTTGTCCTGAGTACTGTTGTGGCAATGGATGTAGGCCATTTTAAATCAGCACACACCACTCAGAACTGAGTGGGAGAGAGTGTGGTCTACAGTGTGAACTGTGGTCTATGGTTGGTGGCAAGGCTCCAGGAGGTGTAAGTTCATTGAGGTTGGTGGGCCACACTGTGGGAGATGTTTGTGTTGGATGTGGTGGGAGGTGTGGGAGGTGGGCAACATGGGAATCCGAGTGGGTTCCGTATAATATTTTAGGTAATCTAAGCACCTCTTAAAATATATGTATATATATATATATAAAATAACATTTTTGTAAGCAAATACACATATATGCATATATATTTATATATCATTTTACAAATGTTTGTATGTATTGTGAGAATTTTGATTTTTACCCATAATAAAAAAAAAAAATATTGCCAACCAAGAATTCTATATCCAGTAAAACTATCTTTCAAAAATGAGGGATAGATTAAGACATTCCCAAATAAAAACTGTGGGACTTTGTCACCACTAAACTGGCCTTATAAGAAATGCTACAGGGAGTTCTGCAGGTTGAAAGGAAAGGACACTTAACAATTGACTGAAACCACATGAAGAAATAAAGATCTCCAGTAAAGATAATGATATGGCTAAATATAAATACTATTTTATTTATATATTTTAGTATATATTTTATACTAAATATAAGTACTGTTGTATTTTTTTAAATTTGTAGCTCCACTTTTTCTTCCTTACATGATCTAAAAGGCAAATGCACAAAATGTAATAAGAAATCAATGTTTTTGGACTAATAATGTATAAATATATAATTTTGTGATAAGAATTACATAAAGGTTTGGGAACAGAAGGGTATAGGAACATAGTTTATGTTTGCTATTGAAGTTATGTTGCTATCAAAGCAAATAAGATTGTTATAAATTTAAGATGTTAAATTTAAGCCTCAATGCTAACTACAAAGAAAATATCAGAGAACATGCAAACTTATATGGACAGAAAGTAGAGTACAGGTTAGCAGGGAAGGGGCAATAGGGAATTAATATAAAATGAGTATAAGGTTTCTGTTTGGGGTGAAGGGAAAGTTTGGTAATGGGTGATGGTAAGGGAGCTGCTATATTGTGAATGTCATTAATGCCATTAAATGGCATGCTTGGGAGGGGTTGGGATGGGAAGATATAAAAATAAAATAAAGACAAACCAAAGCAATATTGACAACTAAATGCAATACATGATACTGGATAGGCTCTTAAGAATGGAGGTGAAAAGGCCCAAAAGGACATTATTGCAATGAAAGAAAAAAATTGAAATATAGAATGTAAGATTCATATCAAAGTTAAATTTCTTGAACTTGATAACTGCACTTAAAAGGATTACATAAATGAATATCTTTGTTTGTAGGAAGTGTACATGTAAGTATTATGTGTTTAAGGATTATGATGTGTGTAACCTGCTCTCAAATGTTCAGAAGATAGATGGATAGATAAATGGAAGGAAGGAAGGGAGGGAGGAAGGAAGGGAGGGAGGAAGGAAGGGAGGGAGGGCGGGCAGGCAAAAGTAGCAAAATGATAAAATTGGTGTATCTGGGTGTCTGGGGGAAGAGAGATATGTTGGAGTTCTCTGTAAGGGGTTTGCATTTTTTTTGCAACTGTCCTGTAAGTTTGAAATTATTTCAAAATGAAAAAAAAATTTTTTTTAATTCTGTCTTAAGACTTTGATGATGAATTTCAGTCATTTGTAATAATATGAGTACAATAGTTGATGGAGTTTCAATTAAAGGCCATGACTACTGACAGAAAAGAAGGTCACCTTGGAATGTAATAAACAAGCTCTCCAGTCTCATGCTAGGAGCTTGGTGGGGAAACATCCTGAGCTTGTAAGATTTACAATGTCTGTGAATTGCAGAAACGTAAAAGAGCTGAGTCATTGACCCTTAAGACTTGTTGATTTCAGTAAAATGTAACTGTCAAGTATCTATTGCCCTTGCACATGCTCACATGTATTTTCTTTGTTCTAAAGCCAAATAAAAGCCACACTATGAGGTGGCTGGGCTCTTCTCTCCATATCAGACAGAGAGTCCCCTGATCCCAGTTTTTCTTCTCTTTGTCTTATTCTTTCTTTCTCATCTGCGGCACCATTTTCACGGACCCAGTTCTTGAACGCCAACATATGGCACCCAACGTGGGGCACTGAAAACGAAATTTTTCTTTCAGTCAGTGCGCGGATCAAGGAGCTCCTGAGAGCGGTTTTAAAAGAAAAAGAAAACAGAAAAGGTAAGCTTCATCCTTGGAATCATCAGGGTAATGGGTAATCAACAGTCGAACTTTGAAGAGTACTCTAGACTGTTAAAAACTTTATTAAAAAGCACCGGTTTAAGTATTAAATCCTTGGCTTTTGAGGAACTTTTTTCTCTTGTACAGAAATGTTGTTATTGGTTTCAGCCGCAAGGGTGGGATATTTTAAACCTGAAACAATGAAAGTTAGTGATGAAAGCTTTAAAAAGAGCTTATCAAAAGGGAAAAATAATTCCCCTTCATGTATGGTCTTTGTGTAGTCTTATTTCTGTTGATCTTCAACTCCAGCTGTGGATGTTAACCCTTCAGTTCCAGCAGCAACTTTATAAACCTCCTACTGCTTACATAATGATAAGGCTGTGGGATGATAGAAGCTAATAAAATTAAACCACTGGAAAAGTAAGAAAACTTAGCAATACAGTTTCCAGAAACATTCTCAAAAGCAGTGAAATCAAAGATATATGTTTCTATTGATGTGTTGTAACTTGTTTTGTGTTTGTATGGTTGTTCAGTGCCTGTATATTTTGATACCTCTGGATGGTAACATTAAATTAATGAATAAAAATTATTAAAAGAGCTCTATTCAAATGGCCAACATTAAATAAGTGCTTATATTAATAAATAAATATGGGTATTAATTTAAAATAATAAAAATAGATATAAACAAACTAAATCATTATTCTAAAAAGTTTGTTTAATGTTGATGGTAATTGTATGTTGTCAGAAGTTTGCTTAGAAACAATTTCTAAAATCATTGTGGTAACTTAAGTAGAGAAGGTATATAGAATGTGCTTTTATTATTAAAGAAAAGAAAGTAATTTTATCATAAAATAAAACGACTAAGTTATTAAAAGAGGGTTAGAGTTTTGTTCTTTCTCGGGGTTTCTCAAGTCATCGGTCTGTTTTGGTGGAAGTTTGCAGAGTTTTTCTCCTGGGTGATCAGTGTGCAAGAGGGAGGGTGTTTTGTCAGGGTAGCTTCTTGTGCTTTGGCCTTGGCGTTTCCTTGGAGAGACAGGTTTTGTTGCTTTTGGGGGAACATGATCTTTAAACCTGCTTTCCCAAAAAAACCTTTTTGTTTCAAACTGTTACAAATGGTTTGGTCTGTTGCCTGGAAGGGGGTTGGAATACTGAAAGTGGTTAAGTTCATGTGATGTAGGTTGAGTGAAGTATTTAAAACTGTTGTACAATTAAAATAAATTTTCTAATTTTATAACAACTAAAGTTATATGAATAAAAAGTTCATATAAGGGAAGCGGCTGTGGCTCAATCAGTGGGGCTCCCGTTTACCATGTGGGAGGCCCCGGGTTCGGTTCCTGGGGCCTCCTGGTGAAGGTGGGCCCGCCAGCACGGCATGGTTGGCTGACCCAGTGAGCACAAGCAGCAGGGGGGGGATAAATGAATAAATAAATAAAATCTTTAAAAAAAAAAAAAAAGTTCATATAAATAATTTAAGGGTGTATAAAATTGCTGAAAATTTAATAATGTTTCAGTGTAATATTAAATAAAAGTATATTGTTATTAATCATAATTTTAATTATTTTAAAATATGTGTTATAAAACTACCTCTCTGCCTAAAAATCAAAAGGCAGATGCATTAACTTAAGTTTATCTGATTTACTCCACCTCTGCTAATAAAAAAAAAAAAAAAATATATATATATATATATATATATATATATAATTTAAAACATGGAAACTAAAATAGTAAGCGCATCAAGGATGTTTTGTAACAAATTCTAAAAGATAAAGTATATTTCAAAGGATGTTATATTTCTCCCTGGAGGAGCTGGCCACTCTCCCAGGGACTGATGCATAAACCTTAAAATATACCGCCCAAGGAGTGTTGTGTTCCTTCCTGGGGAGGCTGGCCCCTTCCTCAGGAATTAGCAAAATACTCACAAATTGGCATATTATTATTATTGACTTAAAAGATTGTTTCTTTACTATTCCTCTTAATCCAAATGATAGAGAAAATTTTGTATTTACTATTCTTTCTATTAATCATTCAGCTCCTACTGAACGATATCAGTGGAAGTTTTACCTCAGGGAATGATGACCAGTCCTACATTATGTCAATCCTTTGTTCACATTCCATTACAAATTTTACTAAAACAATTTCCTAAGGCTATAATTATTCATTATATGGATGATATTCTTTTTGCCACTGTATTAGTCAGCCAAAGGGGTGCTAATGTGAAATACCAAAAATGGGTTGGTCTTATAAAGGGTATTTATTTGGGGTAGAAGTCCACAGATACCAGGCCATAAAGCGTTAAGTTTCTTCTCTCACCACAGTCCATTGCCACGTGTTAGAGCAAGACAGTTGCCGGCGTTTGCCAGGGTTCAGGCTTCTGGGGTTCCTCTCTTCTCGGGGCTGCGTTTCTCTCCGGGCTTAGCTCCTGTTCCCTCCACAAGGTCAGCTGTAGACGATTAGGCTAACGGCTTGCTTCTTTTCCCCTGGGGCCTTCTTTCCAACATCAAAACTGCTTCTCAAAAGACTGCTTCAACTCTGTTCTTTGCCTTGCCTTTTATATTCGATTCCCCACCCACCAAGGGGCGGGGCTCAACGCCCTAATCATAACCTAATCATGCCCAGATTAACAGATCAGTTTACAAGCATAATTTAATTATATTTTTGGAATTCATAATTACATCAAAATGGCCAACTGTTACAGCCACCAAGCAAGCTTCTGAGCTGAAACAACTATTTCAGCTGGCTAAAGAAGTTCTTCCTCAACATAGGTTCCAAATAGCAGAAGAAAAAAATTCAAAAACAGGCTCCTTTTCAATATTTAGGTCATACTATTAATAGAAATACTATAACTCCACAAAAGGTCCAGTTTCGAACTGATAATTTACGTACTTTAAATGATTTTCAGAAATTACTGGGTGATATTAATTGGGTACGGCCTACTTTAGGAATTCCAACTTATGCTTTAACTAATCTTTTCAATACTCTAACAGGAGACCCTGACTTAAATAGTCCTCGCATTTTAAGCCCAGAAGCAAAAGAGGAGTTAAAATGGCTGGAAAAAAGAGTGCAAAATAGCCAACTAACAAGGATAAATGTAAATCTTCCAATTTCTCTTTTAATATTTCCATCTACTGGGATACTTTGGCAAGAGGAGGGCATAATAGAATGGATATTCCTATCCAACAAAGATACAAAAAAAAAACTTCATACTTATCCTGAAAAAATCTCAACAATAATGTCAAGGGGCCGTGTTCGCCTGAGACAGCTTATGGCTAGAGATCCTGATAAAATCATACTAGACCTTACAAAGCAGGAGCTTTCTCAGCTCTGGCAGCTCAGTAACTCTTGGCAAGTGGCCTTAGCAGATTTTATTGGAACAATTGACAATCACTTCCCAAATTCAAAATTTTTACAGTTTTTAAAACATACTTCATGGATTCTTCCTAAGGTTGTCAAACAACAACCACTCTCTGCTGTGCCAACTTACTACACTGATGGCAGCAGTAATGGAAATGCAGGCTATTTAGGCCCAACTACAAAATCTTGGAAAACACCTTATTTATCTGCCCAAAAGGTAGCACTTATGGCTGTTACTCAACTGCTAACTGATGTTTCTGAGCCTTTAAATATTGTGTCTGATTCTGCTTATGTTTATCACGTTGTTTGTCATATAGAAATAACTCGAGCTTCTGAATTAGAAGTTCTTTTCCTACAATTAGAAAAAACTGTTCGTGAACGATCTAATCCAATCTACATTACTCATATTCGTTCCCATTCTCAACTTCCTGGCCCTATGGCTTCACAAAATGATTTAGTAGATAAACTTATTGCTCATACAGAATCTGCTGCTGATTATCATAAACTTACACATATTAATGCTTCTGGCTTAAGTCATAAATATCCCCGCTTAACAGTAAAAGAAAGTAAGAGGATTGTTTGACAATGTCCTACTTGTGGGCCCATAAATGCCCCCACTTTCTCTCCAGGAACCAATCCCCGTGGAGAACATCCTAATGAAATTTGGCAAATGGATGTTACACATGTGCCCTCTTTTGGCCACCTTCAGTATGTGCATGTGACAGTGGACACATATTCTAATTTTATTTGGGCAACTGCTCAAGCTGGTGAAAAGGCCTCACATGTACATTCTCATTTATTACATTGTTTTGCTGTAATGGGCCTGCCAGCACAGCTAAAAACTGATAATGGGCCTGCCTATCTTAGTCAATCTTTCAAAAAATTTTGTGGTGACTGGAATATTAAACATGTTACAGGAATTCCATATAACCCCCAAGGACAAGCGATAGTAGAAAAAAGTAATCACTTATTAAAATTAATGTTGCAAAAACAAAAAGGGGGAGATGGAGGAGAATCTGCTAAAGACAAACTATCTAAAGCATTGTTTACCTTAAATTTTCTTAATAGACAACAAATTTCTAATACCACAGCAGTAAAAAGACAATGGGAGGTTAAAAAAAGGAATGAAAATGAAAAATGTGTACAACCAATATATTGGAAAAATGAAACAACCAATAAATGGGAAAAAGGAGAGGTAAAATTTTGGGGCCGAGGTTTTGCTCTTATCATTACAGAAACAGGAGAACAGCAGTGGATCCCCTCTAGAGGAATCAAGCCTAGAGTTGAAGATGCTGCCAAGACTTAAACTATGGACATGGTGATTTTACATTGGATTAATTATAGGTAAAGTATTAGGTTAAGGTAAGATACCACATCATAATTACACCTATTGGGCATACATAACCAACCCACCTCTTCTAGAGCTGTTAACTTGGAGCGATGAGTCTTACCCAATTTATCTTAATCGATCTCACCATTTTCCAGGACCTATAAATATATGCCTACCCTTAAAACCAAAAGAAGAAGGGAAACTTATAGAAAATTTAACTTTACCTCTTATAGACTGCCGTATTTGTGTTGAATATGGTTCTATATGCATGCAACATGGGAATTGCAGTATATTGTTAACAGAGAAAAATCAAACTCAAATTTATGTTCTCATTTTCCCTTCTTTGCCATATAAACCAGAAAATATGGTAAATCTTATATGTCCCTCTCACAACAGACTACTTAATGACAAATGGCATATATGTCATAGGCTTACAGAGGTTGTGTTGTTTAATGATTCCTATGGAATTGTAAAGGATCGGGCCCTTATAGGGATACCAAAACCTATTAAAAACACAACCGTATCTTTTTTTTTTTTTTTTTTTATTATGGGTAAAAATCAAAATTCTCACAATACATACAAACATTTGCAAAATGATATATAAATATATATGCATATATGTGTATTTGCTTACAAAAATGTTATTTATATATATATATATATATACATATATTTTAAGAGGTGCTTAGATTACCTAAAATATTACACGGAACCCACTGGGATTCCCATGTTGCCCACCTCCCACACCTCCCACCACATCCCACACAAACATCTCCCACAGTGTGGCCCACCAACCTCAATGAACTTACACACCGTATCTTGGTTCATCAATAATTCAACCATAATTACTAATGACAGTAACCCTTATTTCTGGAATTTTGGTAATACAGCATTCACTAATAGCTCAATAATTTGGAAAAATCAAGGAAGCTATATCCCACAACCATGGGACACTAAACTTAACAAAACTCAAAGTTATTTGTGGAAATTATTTTTGGGAACTGGTCCAATTTTTGAATGGCAAAGCAGTAAAACTAATATTACTGTTTTAAAAAGAAAATCAACTCAAATTCTTAAGTATGTGTACGAGATCCTATAGTTTTATCATTGGAAAAGTAACTTTTGGTGAAAGGAACACTAATTGCTCCTTATTTACAAGTCTTAAGAATTCATACTTGCAGGAAAATCAAACTCTTTTTATAGCAAGAAGAAGAAAAGGACTATGGTTACCGGTTCGGATGACCAGACATTGGCAGCAGTCTCCAGAATCCCATTTGCTGTGGCATTTCCTCGACCATTATTTAAAAATAACTAAAAGACTGATTGGACTTTTAATAGCAGGAATTTTGGAGCTGATTGGCATCATAACCGCTGCAGCTGTCACTGGCACAGCCCTGCATCAAGGAGTCCAGAATCAACATGTTAAGGACTGGCATAAAAATGCAAGTGAGATGTGGCATAGCCAGTCTCACATTGATATGGAAATGAATAATCGTGTGAATGATCTTATAAAACAACTATTATACATTTGGGTAACCAAATTTATAATTTAAACTTGTTAAGAGCTCTTAAATGTGATTGGAATGAAAGTTCTTTTTGTATTACTCCTTTGGAAGTGAAAAAATCATTGGATTGGATATAAGCACAATGTTTCTATAGATATTTCAGAATTGCAAAAGAAGGCGTTGAACATGTATCAAAACAAATTGAAAGAAACCACTGGTGCAGCTGTTTCATTGGTGGAAACAAAAAACAGTTCAAATATCATTTTGGATTGGATTTGGAATTATTGTTATATGCATTTTAATTGTTTGTATTGTCAAGGGTAGAGTGATAACATATATTCATAGAAAAAATGAAGAATTAGACCAGATAAATGCATTCATGTTAAGAAACTTGTCCATGAAAAACTAATTTTGCATTATTTAGTAGAAAGATTCTACTAATAACCCCTTAATACTAATTATCTGCACAAAAAATATTCATTTAAGGAACCTCAAGAAGCATAAATATTAATGAAATTGCCTTCCATGTAAGAGCTCAAAAACTTGGCTGGTAGTCAATGACGGGTAAGATTCTCAAAGGAGGACAACCTAAGACAGGCACAGTCACAAGAGCCTATGGAAGAAGACAAGTGTGACAGGAGGTCACCTTATATCAGCTTATATAATAGTTCCTATGAGCTTTAACTAATAAAAAAGGGGGAAATGATGGAGTTTCAATTAAAGGCCATGACTACTGACAGAAAAGAAGGTCACCGGGAAGCGGCTGTGGCTCAATCAGTAGGGCTCCCGTTTACCATATGGGAGGCCCCGGGTTCGGTTCCTGGGGCCTCCTGGTGGAGGCAAGCCCGCCCGCGCGGTGTGGTTAGCTGACCCAGCGAGCACAAGCAGCAAGGGGGGGATAAATGAATAAATAAATAAAATCTTTAAAAAAAAAAAAAAAAAAAAAAAAGAAAAGAAGGTCACCTTGGAATGTAATAAACAAGCTCTCCAGTCTCATGCTAGGAGCTGGGTGGGGAAACATCCTGAGCTTGTAAGATTTACAATGTCTGTGAATTGCAGAGATGTAAATGAGCTGAGTCATTGACACTTAAGACTTGTTGATTTCAGTAAAATGTAACTGTCAAGTATCTATTGCCCTTTGCACATGCTCACACGTATTTTCTTTGTTCTAAAGCCAAACAAAAGCCACACTTTATGAGGTGGCTGGGCTCTTCTCTCCATATCGGACAGAGAGTCCCCTGATCCCAGTTTTTCTTCTCTTTGTCTTATTCTTTCTTTCTCATCTGCTGCACCGTTTTCACGGACCCAGTTCTTGAACACCAACAAATAGTTAGAATTATTCCTCTCAATTTACTGTTAGTTGTAACATGGAGCCTCGCTGCACTTACCTGTGGGAAGGTAGGGGAATGGAAATAGAGAAAGAAAGAAAATAGTTGAGAAAAATTCATGTCTAATAGAAAAACCAAGTAGGTATGTTTGGATTTTTGTTGAGGTTGGAGAAAATGAGAAAACAACAACACAAAACAGAGTGGAAACCAAAGAATGCTATATAAAAGCAGTGTAAGACAGAAAATCATAAAATACTGCCCACATTTGAAAAATAAAACTAAATAAATGAATTGATATACTATGTTCCTGGTTTAGAAACTCAATATTTTAATATATATTTTACATACTCCTGCTTGTGATACCCCTTGTTTTTCCATCCCTAATCCCATCTCACTTGAATGTGTGGCCCTCCTGAAGAGCAGGCATCTTATTCCGTCCCTGTGAATAGGATAATGGGACAAGGGGGATCAGGATAAAGAGAGACAGAGACTGAGGAGAAATAGAAAAACTGAGAGGGAGACAAAAGAATGAGGGGTGATCATGAAGTGACTGCAAAATAGAGAATGGGGAAGGCACTTGCAAAGGGACAGTAAGAGTGAAAGAATAATTCGAGAAAGTAGCAAGGGAGAAAAAGTAGAGAAATCTAGAGAAAATGGGTTGGGGGTGCTCTCCAGAGAGATGAAAGAATAAAATAGGGAGTGGTGAAGTTGGTTAGTAGCAGGAGTGGTACAACAAAAAGGGAAGCTCTTCAGAGTTTTGGAGGAGGAAAAAGAGTTGGAAGCATGACAAACAGCTCAGTGGTACTTGGAGAGAAATAGGGGTAAGGATTGACAGAGCAGAGGGAGAAACAGCAGCGAGGAAACAGTGAGCTGGGGGTACCAGATACTGAGAGCAAAAGGGATGTAGCAGGGGAAGAGGATATGTAACAGGAAAGGCAGAGCTCTGGAGAATGGTGGAGGGGCTAGTGAGAGGCAGGGATATATGGAGATGTGGAACAATCAGAAAAATTGGGGAAAGAAACCAATAGGAGGTGAAATGGATTGCAGGAGTGGAGGAGAATAGGTGAAAGAGAAGCAATAGAGAAACAGGAGAAGGGGAGAACAAAATGAGGAGCAAAAACTCAGAGGCAAAAAAAAAAAAAAAGAAAAAGGAAAAAAAGGAAACAGGAGAGGGTGAGAGACATAGATTGAGAGAGGGAAACACAGAGTAGAGGTGAAGGGGGGGATATCCAAATCCAGATGAGTGGTGAGTTGATTGGATATGGATGAATAAGTTGTGATATATTGATCTGTAGCTTTATAATGTAATTAATTTAAACACAATCTACTGAGAAGTACTGCAAATAGCAGAGGGACTAGAATTCACATCCCAAGGAAGGTAGTAAAAGGTTTCATACTGTGGGCAAAATTAGCCAATAAAAATTAGGACATTTATTCAAGATCCTTTATTTTAAAATTCAGATAAAATTAGCATTATAGTCTATGATATATATTCATACATGTTTTAATATAAAAATGTCAAATCAATTACCAGTAAATTACTTAACCCTTTTATTGGAAATCTGAGTAAAAAAACCATTCCATGCTTTGTGTGTATGTATGTGTGTCATGCATTTCTCTGGGGGTACTCATACCCCAGTTAGAAAATCATGGCCTTCAGGGAGACAATCTAGTCAAGAAGGCTAATTGACAGAAAAAGCCTTGAAGCATGCAAAAGGCCCACTTGATCCTTTTTCTTATTGATTAGTCAAGGGATTGTCATAGCTAATTAAATTATGATCCTAGTAATTCTCTCCATCTTCAGGAGCAGTATCTGGCCATGATTTTTGCCTGGAGCTTTTGTTTGATTAAGGGTGATAGAGACAGATAATGACTTAGAAAACAAAGGTAGTCCTTATTCCTTGCTCCAATAAGAATATGTTTTATCCTTTATCATTAAAAGAGGAATCAGTATTTTTAGCAGAAGTTAGAAAATACATTTTTCTTTGAAGGAAGCTTTGGTGTGTTTCAATTGTTCTCAACTTAGGTTCCATTCAGGGTATAATTCAAAATGTTTGAATTATATATAATGCTTGGTTTTAATTTTCAGTGTAGGGAAGTGGTAACTGAGGATGATTTTAACTTTGTAGCATCAAAGTATTAAGTTGGGGGCATCCTTTTGATTTTCCTTATCCAGGTGTAACTTATGGTAATATGGCCCATATATGCAATATCTATATTTACCCCTTTACGATATTAGCTTTTATGATTGTACTAAATGCCTAAAAGGAGATATTTTTCTTAAGGAAGTTCTGGGAGCAGTTGCAATTCCATATGAGTTTATTCTCAACATGGTAAAATAGAAAATACACAGTATTTGATGTCAGTAGATCTGAAAACTAGCCTTGATTCCATTATGAATGACAGTATTTGAGTTATTTCATCTTTCCAAGCAAGTTTCTTCACCTGTAAAATGGGGCTAATAATAGATGCCATATTAAAGAATATGAATGACACTCATCCATACAATATATTAAAACATGAAATGGATGTAATATATGACAGCATTCTAAAAATTATAGTAAAATTGAGGCTGACAAAGGTTTAAAATCCAGGTTTTAAAAATTCTAAAAATACTCAGAATAGCCAAAAAGTTAAAAACTCACTATAAAATGTTAATATTGGTGGTCATCTAAGAATAGAAACTGATATTTTAATGGGAAAAAAAGTTACTTTTCAATTCCTAGGAATAAAAATCTTTAATTACTGGAAGGATGAATATGTATGTGTGGGATGAAGAGAGAGGCCTAAAAGGAAGAGATTACAGGTAAGGCTTCAAACCCTAAGCCACTTATTAGAGACCCCTGATATGGGCACTAAATATAGCCCTAAAATATAGGGAGAGGAAAATTCCAGGGAAGATGGCAGAGTAGGGAGTTCCAGACACAGTCCTTCCACCAAAACAACTATTAAACAGGCAGGAACTGTCTGAAACAACTATTTTGAAAGTCTGGAAGCCAGAAGAACACTGTACAGCATCAGGGAAGAGCGGGAGGAAGAGGCTGATAAATTATGGTAAAGAATAGTAAATTGGTCTCTGGTGGTGGCTATTGGTGCCCATATCCCATTCTTATGGCAGGCAGCCACTGGTGACAGAAAGGGACACTGCTTGGGGTCTTCTCCGTGGGTAGCTCACTGGTGACAGAAAGGGACACTGCTGATCACTAATCACAGCTTTTGACCAACAAATTCAGATCACTGGGGGCCTGGCTCTGAGGGCAGCTATTGTTTCAACCCCACCCCAGACAGGGGTGGTGGCAGTGGATATATAAAGATGCAGCACTTCCTCAAGGCTGTGGGGGACAGTTAGCTGAAAGGCTACAATTGCTGGGCAGGCCAGGAAAACTCAGCTTTGGGGAGCCATCAGAGAAGATTTTGGTGTCCTTCCTGATCTTCTCCTCAGGGTGCTTTGGAGCCAGTCTATACCTCCTTCTTGGGTCCCTGTATCTGTTTTGGCTGGGAAAGACTGACTTGGGAAAGTCCTCTCTGGGATGACCCTCCTTCCAGAATTTGTCCTTCTGACAAAAGCAGCTAGAGACAATGAAAGGAATAAAAAACTATGGAGGTAGACAGTTTGGGACAAAGTACTGTTGGCTTCAAATCCCCAGGAGAGGGAGGTCTGTCTCCAGTAAAAAAGAGGGGACAACCAAACTCTTATAAACAAGGGAACTCCAAAACAACAAGCAAATGCCCAGGACAAGACAGAATCCCAGAAAGACAGGGAAAACCCTGCACACTGCATTCACCTTGGGCAGACTTTTCTGATAGGAGGGCTGAAGCTCAAGAAAATCTGTCTTATCACCAGCTGATTACAAAATCAAGATACAGACATCTTGGGGAATAAATCCCAGAGTTAACATTTTAAAATATTAAAATGTACCATTTGATATTATCATTGATATAAAGGCAGTGGCCACCAGAGGATCTGAGGGATGGGAGAGGGAAGAATAGGTGTAATATGGGGGCATTTTCAGGACATTGGAGTTGACCTGCATGACATTGCAATGACAGATAAAGGCCATTGTATATTTTGTCATAACCTACAAAATTCTGCAGGGCAGAGTGCAAACTATAATGTAAGCTGTAATCCAGTTAGGAGCAATGCTTCAATATGTGTTCATCAATTGTAACAAATGTACCACACTAATGAGGGATGTTGGTGATGTGGGAAAGTATGGGAGAGGAAGGGAGTGGGGCATTTGGGAATCCTTTATATTTTTTTATGTAACACTTATGTACTCTAAAGCTCCTTTAAAAATAAAATTAATTTAAAAATGTACAGTTTGCAACAAAAGAGTACAAAACAAACAAAGAAACAGGAAATGGTTGCCCATCTAAAGGAAGAGGATAAAAATACAGAAAACTCCAACAAAGAAGATGAGAATGTGGACAAACCAAACAAAGCATTTCAAAAAATGATCTTAAAAATGCTCAAGTGATGTATAGGGAAAGAATGAAGGATATTAGGAAAACAATGAATGAGCAATATGAGAATCTTAGTAAAGAGAGAGAAATTTTAAAAAGGAACCAAACAGAACTACTGGATTTGAAGACCACAATAACTGAAATGAAAAATGTCCAGGAGGGTTTCAAGAGCAGAATAGAGCTGGCAGAAAAAAGAAACAGTGAACTTGAAGACAAAGCACATGAAATGAGTCAAGCTGAGGAGCAGAAAGAAAAAAGAAATATTAAAAGAGAAAATAGCCTAAGACAGCTATGGAACACCATCAAATTGCACAAATATATGCATTATGGAAATCCCAGGAGAAGAGAGAAAGGCGCAGAAGCAATTGTCAAAGAAATAATGACAAGAACAATGCCGCTATAAACATTGGTGTGCATATATCTGTTTGTATTTTTGTTTTCAGTTCTTCTGGGTATATACCCAGTAGTGGAATTGCTGGATCATACGGAAGATCTATTGCAAGTTTTCTGAGGAACCGCCAAACTGTCCTCCACAGTGAAGCAAGCCAGGCACTGAAGGATGAACAGTATATGACCTCACTGATCTGAACTGAGGAAAGTGAGCAGTCTCTGAGAACCATTGTCTGAAAGATAGGTTAACAAAAAAAAAAAAAAAAAAAGAAATAATGACAAGAGAACTTCCCAAACTCAGCAAAAGACATGAATATGCACATTCAAGAAGCCCAGAGAACACCAAACAGGATAAATATGAAGAAAAATACAACCCATCATCTATTGATCAAACTCTCAAATGCAAAGGACAAGGAGAGAGTTCTGAAAGCTGCAAGAGAAAAGCAACATGTTATGTACAATGAAATCCCAATTAGATTGAGTGCTGATTTCTTACCATCACAACTTTATATGGGATTGCACTGACATTGTAGATCAGTTTGGGTATTATCTTAACAATATTAAGTCTTCTGATTTATGAACATAGTATGCCTTTGCATTTATTAGTTCATTATTTTCTTTAAAAATGCTTTGATATGATGTATTATATTAATTAAATTTTGGCTATTAAACCAACTTTGCATCCTGGGATATTATCATTTAGTTCACAGATTATAATCCTTTTTCTATTTTGCTGGACTTGGTTTGCTAGTATTTTGTGGAGAATTTTTGTGTGTGTAGATACAGAGTATTGGTCTATAGTTTTCTTTTCTTATGATGCCATTGTCTTGTTTTGGTATCAGGGCAATACTGGCCTCATACAATGAATTGGGAAGTGTTCTATGTTCTTCTATTATTTGGAAGAGATTGGGATGGATTGACATTAATTCTTCTTTAAATGTTTGGTAGAATTCACCAGTGAAGCCATCTGGTCCTGGGATTTACTTTGTGGGAGGTCTTTAAATAATAAATTCATTATCTTTACTTATTATACATCCATCAGATTTTCTTTTTGAGTCACTTCTGACAGTGTCTAAGAATTTTTCCATTTCATCTAAGTTGTCTAATTTGTTGCCATACTGTAGTTCATAGTATTCCTTTAAATTCCTTTTTATTCCTTATATTGATAGTGATTTCCCCCTTTTCATTCCTGATTTTAGTAAATTGTTCTCTCTTCTTTTCTTGTTCAGTCTAGTTAAACATTTGTCAATTTTGTTAATCTTAAAGAACCACCCTTCGCTGATTTTCTCTACTGTTTTTATGGTTTCTATTTATTTCTGATCTAATCTTTATTTTCCCTTCCTTCTTTAGGTTTAATATGTTCTTCTTTTTGTAGTTTATTAAGGTGGAAGTTTATATTATTGACTTGAGATCTTTATCTTTCTTCTTTTAAAATGTAGCCGTTTACCACTATAAGCTTCTCTAAAAATTGCATTTGCTGAATACCATAAGTTTTGGTGTGTTGTTTTTGTTTTCATTCATCTCAAAGCATTTTATCATTTCTCTTTTGATTTCTTCTTTGACCCATTGGGTTTTTAGGAGTGTGTTGTTTAATTTCCAAATGTATTACCTTTCCATATGTTATAGACTGAACAATTCAATTTTACAGTTATTGTAATGTGGAATTTCTTTTTATAATAATTTAGATAAGAAAACAGATGAAATTATACTCTTTTATAAATATCCTTATTGGCACTCTTTGTTTTTGTATGTGCATGGATTCAAATTACTGTCTTGTGTCACTTCCTTTCAACCTGAAGAACTTTTTAGTATTTATTATAATTCTCTAGCAACAAATTCTATCAGTTTTTGTTTATCTGGGAATGTCTGTTATTCAACTTCAGTTTTGAAAGAGTTTTGCTGAGAATGATTCTTGGTTGACAAAGTTTTTCTTGTTTGTTTTTACTGGCAGCATTTAGAATATGTCACCCTACTTCCTTCTGGCTTCCATTGTTTTGATGAGAAGTCAGTTAATCTTATTGGGCTTCCCTAGTAATTGACTGTATTTGATGAGTGATTTTTCTTGTGCTGCTTTCAAGATTATTTTTGTCATCCAAAATTTTGACTGTAAGTGTATGGGTGTGGATCTCTGTGTATTCATCTTAGAGTTTTTTAAGCTTCTTAGAAGTTTTGATTCTTTTTTAAAAAATTAAAAATTAAAAAAAAAGTTTTGGCTAATGTTTTCATCAAATTTGGGGGATTATCAGTCACTGTTTCTTTGAATATTTTTGGCCCTTTTCTCTCTTCTGATATTCTCATTACGAGTAAATTAGAGTGCTTAATGGTATCTGATATTTCTATAAAGCTCTGTTCATTTTTCTCACTCTTTTTAACTCCAGAATTTCCACTTGGTTCTTATTTTTTAAAATACAATTTCTATCCTTATTGATATGCTCTATTTGATGTTACTGTCATCATCCCTTCCTTTAATTCTTCAAACATAATTTGCTTTAGATCCTTGAACATATTTATAACAGCTGTTTTGAAGTCTTTGTCCATTACATTCAATATCTGGTTCTCCTCAAAGGTAATTTCTACTGTGTTTTTATCATGTGTATGGGTTGCATGTTCCTACTTCTTTGCATGTCTCATAACTTTTTAGTGAAAAATGAACACTTTAGGCAGCAATTCTGAGTACTGACTTCCCTGCTTCAGGCTATGTTGCTGTTGATTGTGTACTTATTTGTTTAGCAACTTGGCTGGACTAATTTTGGGAAGTCTAATCCCTTGCAGTGTGTGGTCTCTGGTGTCCATGCTCAGATTTTTTTTTTTAATCTTTAAACATGGCTTCCTAGGGGTCATCCCTGGGACAGTACAGTTTAGGAGTCAATTGCTGATTTACCAGAGATTATGCTTAAGCCCCCTGAGCCAAAAATGTTTTTACCATTTACTATTGGATCTATGTGGCTTGGAGAATGCTTTCACACTTCAGAATGCTTACAAGTTTGCCCCACATTCAGTCAGGGACTAATAGTTTAGCATTCCCTCTCCAGTAGCTCATGAGAAGGTGCAGCCTTAGGTATGTGTACATTCACCCATATCACTGGGTATGACTGTGCTCTTAGGAGGGCCTTATTTGTCTCTTCCCTTATCTCTCTGTTAAACTTTTGGCTGGTTCACATCTACTGGGATCATGCCATGCTGTTAGCTCCCATTGATTGCTAGCTGTTACTCTATTGCATTTGATAATGTCCTGGAGTCATAAAATGCTCCACAATCCAAATAAAGACAGGTCCCTCAGGCAAGGTCAGGGTGTTGTTAGTCTTTCTCTGACCTCTTTTGGAAGAACCTCTGTGATCTGGGGGAGATGGGAGCTGTCACTTGGCTGCCAAGCCCACTGGAATAGCATGAAGCTGGGTGGGTGAGGGTGGAGGGGACATGGGTGCAGTTCCTAGCTTAAATGTTGTGGCCTCTATTACTCAGTTCTGTAGATTTTGTTGAACAAATGCTTCTATTTATTGTAAGCTCTTTGGTCAATATCCAGAGACTCTGAATGATTGTCTTTGCTAATTCTGAACAATTAATTAGATACAGGTATATCTCAGAGATATTGTGGGATCAGTTCCAGACCACTGCAATAAAAGCAAATATCACAATAGAGTAACATGAATTTCTTGGTTTTCCAGTGTATATAAAAGTTATGTTTACACTACACTGTAGCCTATTAAGCATGCATTAGCATTATGTCCAAAAAACACAATGTACACACCTTAATTACAAATATTGATTTAAAAAATGCTAACCTGTTGTGGCAACGGATGTAGGCCATTTTAAATCAGCACACACCACTCAGAACTGAGTGGGAGAGAGTGTGGTCTACAGTGTGAACTGTGGTCTATGGTTGGTGGCAAGGCTCCAGGATGTGTAAGTTCATTGAGGGTGGTGGGCCACACTGTGGGAGATGTTTGTGTGGGATGTGATGGGAGGTGTGGGAGGTGGGCAATATGGGAATCCCAGTGGGTTCCGTGTAATATTTTGGGTAATCTAAGCACCTCTTAAAATATATGTATATATATATATATATATATAAAAACAACATTTTTGTAAGCAAATACACATATATGCATATATATTTATATATCATTTTGCAAATGTTTGTATGTATTGTGAGAATTTTTATTTTTACCCATAATAAAAAAAAAAATGCTAACCATCATCTGAGCCATCAACAAGTCATGTTTTTGCTGGTGGAGGGTCTTGCCTCAATGTTGATGGCTGCTGACTGATCAGGGTGGGGGTTGCTGAAGGCTGGGATGTCTGTGGCAATTTCTTAAAATAAGACAACGAAGAGTGCCACATCAGTTGACTTTTCCTTTCATGAAACATCACTCTGTGCCATGTGATGCTGTTTGATAGCATTTTACCCACAGAACTTTTCAAAATTGGAGACAATCCTCTTAAATCTTGCCATGGCTTTATCAACTAAATTTATATACTATTCTAATTAAACCTTTTGTTGTCATTTTAACAATGTTCACAGCATCTTCACCAGGACTAGATTCCATCTCAAGAAACCACTTTTTTTTGCTCATCTATAAGAAGCAACTCATTTGTTGAGTTTTATTATGAGATTGCAGCAATTTAGTCACATCTTCAGGCTCCACTTCTAATCCTAGTTCTCTATCTCCATCACACTTGCAGTTACTTTCTCCACTGAAGTCTTGAACCCCCTCAAAGTCATCCATGAGAGTTGGAATCAACTTCTTCCAAACGCCTGTTAATATTGATATTTTGACCTCCTTCTATGAATCACAAATGTTCTTAATGGCATCTAGAATGGTAGTTCCTTTCCAGAAGATTTTCAATTGAATTTTCCCAGATTCATCAGAGGAATCACTATCTATGGACTTACAAAATGTATTTTTTGTGTGCAGCAGTGTTTGGTTTTCATTTGAAGTGAAAATAATGGCTGTTATTTTTCTGGTGTTACTAAGATAAACTGAAAAAATAGTAAAGAAAAATGCCTTACATAAAATATGTATTTCTTAAATAATTAGACTTGAAAGTCACAATAACTCCTTGATCCATGGGCTTCAGAATGGGTGTTGTGCTAGCAGGCATGAAAACTACATAAATCCCATTGTACATCTCCACCAACACTCTTGGGCGACCAGGTGCACTGTCAATGAGTAGTCATATTTTGAAAAGAATCTTTTCTTCTGAGCAGTAGGTCTCAAGAGTGGGTTTCAAATATTCAGTAAACCATATTGTAAACAGATGTGCTGTCATCCAGGCTCTGTTCCATTTTAGAGCCCAGGCAAAACACACAACATAAGTCTTAAGGGCTCTAGGATTTTTGAATGGTAAATGAACATTGGTTTCAACTTAAAAGTCATAGCTGCATGAGCCTCTAACAAGAGAGTCAGCTTGTCCTTTGAAGCTTTGAAGCCAGGCATTGACTTCTCCTCACTAACTATGAAAGTCCTAGATGGCATCTTCTGCTTCACCTTGCACTTTTATCTTATGGAGACAGCTTCTTTCCTTAAACCTCATGAACCAACCTCAACTAGCTTCAAATATTTCTACTGCAGATTCTTCACCTCTCTAAGCCTTCATAGAATTCAAGGGAGTTAGGACTTTGCTCTGGATTAGGCTTTGGCTTAAGGGAATATTGTAGCTGGTTTGATCTTTTACCCAGGACACTAAAACTTTTTCCATATCAGCAATAAGATTGTTTCACTTTCTTATCATTCGTGTGTTCTCTGGAGTAGCACATTTATTTCCTGCAAGAACTTTTTCTTTGCATTCATAACTTGGCTAAGTTGTGCAAGAGACTTAGCTTTTGCCTTATCATGGCTTTCAACATGCCTTCATCACTAAGCTTAACATTTTTTTTAGATTTTGATTTAAAGTCAGAGACATGCGACTCTTCCTTTCACTTGAACACTTAAGAGGCCATTGTAGGGTTATTAACTGACCTAATTTCAATACTGTTGTGTCTCAGTGAATAGAGAGGCCTGAGGAGAGTGAGCAACATGTGGGAAAGACCAATCAGTGAAGCAGTCAGAACACACATAGCATTTCTCGATTAATTTCACTGTCTTATATGGGTGCAGTTCATGGTGCCCCCAAACACCTACAAGAGTAATATCAAAGATCACTGATCACAGATCACCATAACAGATATAATATTGAAAAAGTTTGATATATTGCAAGAATTAGCAAAATGTGACAGAGACACAAAGTGAGCATGTGCTGTTGGAAAAATGGTGCCAACATACTTTCTTGATGCAGGATTGCCACAAACCTTAAATTTGTAAAAATACACAATATCTGCAGAGTGCAATAAAGCAAAGCATAATAAAATGAGTCATGGCTTTATTTCTCTGGGGAGAGGGGTTTCATCAAGTTCTTTACACTGTATAAACTGATTATGCAGAAACTGCTGATGAAGTTTAACATAACATAGCCCACACAGCTGATTATAAATAGCAAAATATCAATTCATTTCTAATTTGAAAAAGCTGAAATTAATGGCTAATTTTAAGAAATTACATACTATCTTCTCCCTCATTGCCCCTGGTAACAGAACACTGCCTACAAATAGATACAAGGACAGAGTACAGCACATAACAAATTGAGTTTTGTTCAATTTCATAGGTGATAGTAAATATGTCATTGTATCCAGGGCTGGACTACTCATAAATATCCAGATGTCAAACTGTTATATAGTTATTCATTCATTCATACTTTTAGCATTTTTTTCAGAGTCCCAGGCAACCTATGTTCAAACATGAAAGCAAAGTATAGAAAAACAAACAAATATTACCTAAGTAGGCCACTGCCTTCTGGGATAGTCTTCAATTGCATTTATATAGATATATTTTGATTAGATATACTTCAAAGGCAGGAAAAACATAAACTTCTTTTTTCCCCCTTTTGGCTTGTTTATGAAATTTTAGAGATTTTCTATAATTTTATATGCTGAACACTATGAAAAATAAATAGTAGAAATCCCAGTTTTACCGGAGAGGGAATGAAGAGGCAAAGTAGTTAAGTGATTCTCCAAGGTTACACAATTCAGTAATGATAAACCTAGAACTAGAAGCAATGGGACTCCCTGACATTCAGCTTTCAGCTCTGTGCCCTGAATCTAATTAGACATGCTATTATTCCCGTCAAGCTGAAAAATTTGTTTTCCTGTTACATACTTAAATTCACACATATTATTATGCTCCTCAAGAAGATACCTTGTTCTGAGTATCATAAAACTAAAGCATTGGTAATTTAGGCCAAAAATATTTTGTTAAAAATTGTTGCCCATCTTTGTTGGAAAATGACCAAAATATAGGCTCTCTGTATTTAAAACACCCAACAATTTAAATAAAGTGAAAGGTAATATCAACTTAAAAGACATCTCAAAAACATAATACCAATTTTAAAGAATATTTTTTTCTTTCTGGCAAACCATTTTGTGATATACAAGGTATGGGATGTAAAGAGAGATTTTCTACTTTGTTAATGAAAGTTATGTGGGTCACCATAGACTAATATTTATAATTCCAACAATTTTATGCAGATACTGGATATGACAATTTGAAATTATTTTTTGAACCCCAAAGATTATGTTCTGGGAAGCGGATGTGGCTCAAGCAGTTGGGTGCCCGCCTACCACATGGAAAGTCCCGGGTTCAGTTCTCAACGCCTCCTAAAGAAGACAAGCATGACAGCGAGCTGATATGATGGGCTGGCGTGGCGAGCTGACACAATAAGATGACTGCAAAAAGATGATGCAACTAGATGCCACAACGAGGAGATACAAGAGACACAGCAAGCAGGGAGCAGATGTGGCTCAAGCAATTGGGTGCCTCCCTCCCACATGGGAGGACCCAGGTTCGGTTCCTGGTGCCTCATAAAGTGACGACAAGCAGACACAGCACACAACGAACAGTCACAGAGAGCAGACAGTGCAAACAACAAGCAGGGGAGGGGGGAATAAATAAATTAAATAAATCTTAAAAAAAAAAAAGATTATGTTCTTAAACTAAACTACTCCTGTGGGTGTAGGGCCCTTTGACCGCGCTAAATTCAGTTAAGGGGTCTTTCATCAGATTACTTGATAAGATCATTTTAGGGCTTTTGATTGGACTACGTCAGTGGGGCCTGAGCCAGCTTGGGTCTCCGCCCTCTTGTTGGGTCTGATATAAACGGAGACACAGAGAAAGAGAGAAAGAAAGGAAGCTGTCATATTGATCCTACCATGTGAGAGAGCGGACTTCAGGAAAACAGAAGCCCAGAGAGGCTGAGAGAGGTCCCAGAGTTTAGAACCAGCAGAGCAGAGAGGCAGAGAAAGAGGCCCCTGAAAGGCTGGGCCCGCAGAGCAGCTCAAGGGTGAAGAGATGAGCCCTGCCATATGCCTGACTGCCACATGGCAGGACACCAGGATTACCAGTAGCCAACTTTGGTGAGAAAGCATCTCTGATGGTGCCTTGAACATTTCATGGCTTTGGAACTGTAAGCATTTACCCTAATAAATTTCCCATTATAAAAACCAACCCATTTCTGGTACTTTGCATCAGCAGCCCCGTGGCAAACTAAAAGAAAGTATTCTTTTTGTACAATTAGGATAATAAAACAGCTCTTCTATTTATTTTCTAGACACCTTTTGCACTGAAGAAAAAGAGCTATTCTTATTTAAATTTTGTGCTTTCTGCTACAAAGATTCTTCAAAGATATTTTTCAAATAACTAGATTTGGCTTACTTACACAGCCATATATCTAATCTTAAGTGGGTGTAGAAATTCAAAAGAAGGGAAATGTGGACAAAACAAGGTACCCAAGGAATCATTACTGAATAAAATGCCAAACCCAAGGGAAAAAATTCTCTCTGGATCATAAACTTTTAGAAAGGTTTCTTCAATGATCTGAAGATTGTTATGGGTTAAATCCCTAAAAGAAAAATAATCAAATCCCTTCTCACAACTAAAAGTTATACTTGATCTTAAAGGACAAAATACCATGTTCTAAAAATGCATATGGAAAGTTATTTGGAGTACAAAGTTGAAAATGAAAGAGAAATCTCTAATTGAGAAAAGTTATCCATTGGGGAAACTATCACATTTACTTCAAAGCAGCTAAAACTTCTTGCAGGTATACAGGCAACATTGTCCTTTTTGAAACATTTTCTTCACTTTGCTTCTAGCAAACCAGTCTCCTGATTTTCTCCTAGCTCACTGGGGGCCCTTTTCAGTCTTTTGCTGGTTCCTCCTCTTCTCTACCTTTTAATTTTGGCATACCCCAGGACTCAGTTCTTTGCCATCTTCTCTTTCTCTAGGTGCACTAGGTGATTTCACCCAATATCATGGCTATTCCCTGATGACTCCTAAATTAATTTGTTCATTCCCAATGGTAACCTGAACTCCAGACTTGGATACCCAACTGCCTACTCATCATCTCCAACCTAACATGGTCAAAATAGAACTTCTGATTCCACACCCCTCCAAACCTTCTCCTTCTCCAGCATGCCTTCATCTCTACTTCTCAGTATTCACCTAGTCGCTCAGGTTGAATATTTAAGAGTCATTCTTGACTCCTCATCCCCCCTCCTCATATCCAAGCTATCAACAGATTCTTCAAAATAGAGACTGAATCCAACCTCTAACCACCTCCCCATCACCTACCACCTAATCCTAATCCAATAGCTGGAACATTGAATAAGTTAACTGGTGTCTCTGCTTTTACACTTCCTCCTCATTCAAACTTCATACAAGTATAACTATGCCACTTCTCTGCTCTCAACCCTTCTAATGGCTTCCCATATCCATACCGCATTATAATGATCTTCATGAACTAGTAGTCTCTGACTCTCTCCTATTTCATTTTTCACCACTTTCTTCCATTATCACTCTGTTCTAACCTCACTGGCCTATTTGCTATTCCTCAAAAATACCAAGTTATTGTCTTAGGACCTTTTCATTTGCTTTTAAAACTCTTCCCAGAATATTCTTTCCCCAGATATTCACATGGCTCACACTCTTACTTCATAAGGGCCTCTGCATACTCAGCCTACTCAGAGGCATTCACTAACTGCCTCGCCTAAATAAGCAACCCTCTCAACAGTCTATCTATATTCCCTGCTTTTTCTCTAACATTCTGAGATACTTTCAAACGTAGAGGACAGTTACAAAAATAATACAAACGCGTAAAGAAAACTCCAGCATACCCCTAACTCTACCCTCTACATAGCCAGATCCACCAATTTTAACATTTTGCCACACTTGCCATATCATTCTATTCATCCATCCATCCATCCATCCATCCATCCATCCATCCATCCATTTTCTGAACACTTGAGTATAGGCTGTATACATCATATTCCTTGAACACTTAATACATTTCCTAAGAACAAGGACATTCACTTATATAACCAACTTAAGTACAGTTATCAATTTCAAGAAATTTAACATAGCTTAGAGTCTATATTCAAATTTTTCATATGTCCCAATATTCCTTTGAACATTTTCTCCTCCCTTGCTAGATTCCATTCAGGATCATGTATTGCATTTAATTGTCATTGTCTCTTTAGTTCTTTTTTTCTTTTAAATTTGGGAACATACATACAAAATAAATTTTTCCATTCTCAACCACACCCAAGCATAACATTCAATGGGATGACTTGCATTCACAAAGTGCAGTGTCCTCACCACTCTCCATTACTAAAGCTTTCCCATCTCCCCAAACAGAAAGCCTAAACCATTATGCATTAATTTCTCATTCCCCCTGCTCCCTGCTCTTAGCATCCTGTATTCTTAAATTGTCTCTATGAGCTTGCATATTCTGATCTTTTCTTCGTAGCTACCATGGGGATTAAATTTAACATCCTAAATCTGTAACAATCTCATTTGCCTTAATATCAACTGAACTTCAATAGTATATACAAACTATGTTCCTATATCCCTCCATCCCCAACCTGTATGTAGTTCTCGTCACAAATTACTTATTTATACATTATGAGTCCAAAACCATTGATTTCTCATTACATTTTATGCATTTGCCTTTTAATCCTGTAGGAAGTAAAAAGTAGAGTTACAAATTAAAATACATTAGTACTGGCATTTATATATACCCATGTCATTGGGATACCTTTATTTCTTCATGTGGCTTCAATCTATTGTCTAATGTCCTTTCCTTTCAACCTGCAGAACTCTTTAGCATCTGTTAGAGGGCTAGTTTACTGATGATGAACTCCCTCAGCTTTTGTTTACCTGGAAATGTCTTAATCCCTCCTTAATTTTTGAAAGGCAGTTTTGTTGGATACAGAATTTTGGTTGGCAAGTTTTTGCTGTCAGCACTTTAAATATGTCATTCCAATGCCTTCTTGCCTCCATGGCTTCTGATGAGAAACTGCCACTTAATCTTATTGAGGCTCCCTTGAATGTGACACGCTGCTTCTCTCCTGTGGCTTTAAGAAGTCTCTATCTTTGGCATTCAATAATTTCATTATAATATGCTGCTGTGTGAGTCTATTTGGGTTTATCCTGTTTGGATTTTAAGCATCTTGGACATGCATGTTCATGTCTTCTGTTAAATTTGGGAAATTTTCAGCCATTATTTCTTTGAATATCTTCTCTGCCTCTTCCTCTCTCTTCTTCTATGACTCCCATAATGCTTTTATTGGTATGCTTGATGGTATCCTACAGGTTCCTCAGGATCTGTTCACTTTTCTTCATTCTTTCTTCCTTCTGCTCCTCAGAATGCATGATTTCACCCATCTTATCTTCAATTTCACTGATTTTCTTCTGCCAACTCCAGTCTGCTGTTGAACCCCTCAAGGGAAATTTTAATTTCTATTACTGTGGTCTTCAGCTCTGTTTGGCTCCTTTTCATAATCTTTTAAAGTCTTTGTCTGGTATGTCCCATGTCTGGTCCTCCTCCTTGATAGTTTCTAATGCTTTAATCTTCTCCTTTGCCTGGGCCATTGCTTCCTGTATCTTTGTATATTGTGTAATCTTTTATTGAAACCTGGACATATATTTATGTGTTATCACTGGAATTTAGACTCTGAGGCATCTGTTCCTTAAGCTTTTATCCAACTCATGTAATGATAGAGCTTTCATTCATTGCCAGGAGCTAACAAAAAAAAAAAGAAAAGAAAACATCTTTCCCAGTCTTTGCAGATTGACCTGTGTAAGAGCTCTCCCTCTGGGCTTATCCATACAATAAGTTTAGAGAACAGCTCCAAGTCAAAGTGTAAGGGCCTTTCTGATCCTTTCTGAACACGTGTCTTGTCTTAAGCATATCTGTGTGGCCCTGGGAATTCCCCTATTTACATAGGGGTCCTGGTCACAGTCCTGGGCACTGAAATGGATGTCCTACATTCAACAATCCCTTGCCCCAGGCAGCATAACTTGACTGCTTTCCCATAGCATTCTGTAAGAAAGTTCCATGAGCTGCCTTTTCCATTCAGAACAAGTTCTGGGATGACGAGTCCCTGAAACCACCAGAGAGTTTGAGCCAGACATACATGATCCAATATGTATATAAAGGTTACTCTGCTCCCTTCAGAATCAGAATCAGAGATCTGCACTGGGAGCATGAGCTGGCTCCATACCGGGCTGGTGAGGGGTCAAGGAGTGGTCAGCTAGGGGGTTATGAGATCCTACTGTTTTTTTTTTAAATATATGTTTTATTTTTTAAAAGATACTTGGATTACATAAATGTTACACAAAAATATAGGGATTCCTGTATGCCCCACTCCCCACACCTCCCACATCCTGCTGCTTTTAAGTTACCTTTTTCTTGATTCAGTACTGCCCTGTTACTACAGTACATTAACTGTCTTCTGGAGGTTTGATAAAGATGTTTTTGCCAGTTCTTACTGGTTGTTCAAAGCTTCTGTGGGGAGACTGAGCTCTGAAGCAGCTCACTATGCCATCTTGATCAGGGTGGGGCCCTCCCTGCTTTTTCTCCATAACACCTGATAATTATATATTTGTTTACATTTTGACTGCTTGACTTGTCCACTGGTACAAAAGCTCCACAAAAGCAGATACTCTATCTTAGTCGGAGCTCTATTTCCAGCACACAGAAGAATGCCTGGTGGTTGTTAGGAACTCAATAAATATTTATTGAATGAATGAATGGTATTTCTAATTAAGCACTATCCAATAATAATAGTTTTCGGTTTTGTTTTGCTTTAAACAAATAAAAAAGAACCATAAGAATGTGCCCCTAAAGACAAAAATATAGTCAGCTGACTTTTCTCAAATGGTGTGGTGTGACTTTTATTAAAGGGGTAAGAGTTATTCAGTAGCATTGAAGCAAAATTTTATAGCAAATTTGCAACAAGGTATCCTAACTTACGAAATAAAAGCTTTAGAATTACCCTTGAAAGTAAAATTTCAAATAGTTTATTTAGGATGCAAAATTTTAAAACTGGAGCTATACACACACACACACACATATACACACACACAAATACACAAACAAAATACAGCTGTTTCATGAAATCAAACTGGTATAAACAGGAATGTCTTGATTACCTCACTATCCTCTTCCCTTCCTTTTCCCATCAAATTGCTACCAGTGAAGACCCAGGCATCTACAACCTACTTAGAGCCAGCTTTTAGTCATACGTGTTATATCCTGCAATTTAGTGCTGGTGCTGTTTTTCAAAGTAAGAAAAATGGCAACATAGAAGTTGTACAGATGCAGAGTATTTTGCACTGTGTCTCTGTGGATTAACTGTCACTGTATATTACCTGCTCTTTTCAATCAACCCAGCAAATAGTATGCAAAAATGTGAAAAATCCTACCATATAACAAATGTTTATCTTTATGTATTATTTGATAGAAGGCAGAGCCTGATGATATAGAAGTCATCTTTTATTACTGGGTTAATGGTTCTAAATCCTGAAAACTAAAGTTAGCCACACCGGGGCCGTGGGTAGAAGTATTCCTTGAAGATGGCAGTCTGTTGGGAAAACAAATATGGGCACTCAAGTTGAACCATTTGGCCTCTCTAGCAATGAGGAAGGAATTTAGTCCGGACTGCTCCATTTATGTTAACTTTCATGTTGATCATTGTGCTTTATGCTGTCTGATCAGGGAACAGAAGAACGATGAATACTACTTCTTATGAAAAGTTTCAGGCCTTGTAACTCCTCTGAAAACAAATAGTCCAAATACCAGTTCCATTTCTTTCCCTGCAGGCACAGAAAGAGGAAAATTACTTACCTAATATTTTACTATACTTATCCTCTACTTCCTCTTCTTTACATAGGAAATGTTAACAGTATCCTGGATATACACACCAAGAGGTAGCTTAGAAGGGCCAGGTTCATAATTCGAACTCAGTCACTAAGTAACATTCAAGCCAGAAAGTATCCAAGGTCCAAGGGCTACACATTCTTTTTATTATATTGGCAAACAAATTCAGATATTCAATTGAATAAAGTACTGGGAAATCAAAACAGGTCATCATTCCAACAATCTAGGAATTGAACACCTAAAACATTACACAGGAGCAGACATTACATTATTTCCTATATTAAATATGTACACAGCAGGAGTAGCTATAATTATAAGACAATTTTATATGGTTTGGTTAAATCAATCTCATTACAGTCACACATCGTATGCATATAACCGGACTATAAAATGAGATGATGCATGACCACAACAGCAAGCGTCAAACCATGTAATAAATTCAGAAGGCAAATTCAGAAGGCAAACACTTGACTTTGTGGAAGCAGCAGACTTAAGATTTGGAAAAAGGTAAAAGAGTAAATTCTCTTAAGAAATTAAGCTTTAGGAAATCCCTGAATATGATGAAAGCAAATTTATTTACCCGAATAGAGCTCAAGTTTACTGTCCTTTCTTCTGGCCATTCCTTAAAAAACAAAAAACAAAACAAAAAAACAAAACAAAACAAACAAAAAAGGTGGGGAAATATTTGGTTAGCAAAAATTACCAGAGAATTGAGATGGTTCTTCACTAAGTCATTTGCTAAATTCTATTCCTACCATTACTCTTGGATACCTTTTCAATAGGCACTCATTATAAGTGTACAATTTCTTTCTCCAAGCACAAGGAGAGGGGAAATAAAAATCTTAGTGGATAAAATGATCATCATTTTGTTAATCTATGTTTCATTTTTTTAATTCTATATGGATATAGGGTGGAAGGATATTAGGATGACAAAGTGTGAACCAAAAAGAAGAATTAGAAAGATTAAAAGAAACAACAGGAAAAATGGGGATGGAAAGCACAATAATGGAGATTAAAAATACACTAGATCCATTTTGAGTTAATTTTTGTATAAGAGTTTGAAAAAGGGGTCTTCTTTCTTTCTTTTGGATATGGATATCCAGTTCTCCCAGCACCATTTGTTGAAGAGATTATTCTGGGAGAGGGGCCCAAGATGGCGTTAGTGTAGGAGGGCACACACTGCAAGCTCCCAGAGCAAGGCGAATTCTGGATGGGGTCCTGCCCAGAGGTCTGTGCTGTGCCCACGTGGAATGAGAAGCTTGGGACATCTATCTGCACGGATAAACAGCATGGATGGAACGGTAGAGATTCATGAGTTTTAAGCCTGCCGGTGGTGGTAGGCATGGACGGCTAAGCTCCGTGGTTAGGGTTAGGGGGGAAAAAAAAAACAAAACAGCAGCCGGTTGGAGCCGTGAGCAGGACTCGGCAACCGGGAGACAGGGCCTAGTGGGAAGGGGCACAATCTGAAGGGGGGCTCTAGTAAAGGGGCAAGAGAGTTTTATTTTCTGGGGATTTGGGTGCCTGGAGCCCCTTGGACCTTGGGTGAACAGAACAGCCAGAGCGAATCGGCACCCGGTGGAGGGGTGGGGTTATTCTGTTCGGGGAGGGAGTTGATTTGCCTAGCTGTCCAGGGATAAGGCCCGGGCCGCCGCGGAGCCAGGAAGAGGGGGCATTCTCCAAAACAGGGAGGGTTCTGTTGGAGGACAGGGAAGGGAATTTTTTTTTTTTTTTGCCATCCATCTGGATGCCTGGACCGCCCCATAGCTTTGGGGAGCAGATAAGCCAACTTGAAGCAGCACCAGGCTGAGAGGAGAGGCGAATCTGTTGAGTCAACCTGATTTACACAGCAGCCTGGTGACGCTGGTGCTCAGCTCCAGAAGGGACGGAGACGGCTGTCTTTAGCACTCTGCACTGACTAACATCAGAGCTACAGCTACCCTGGGGAGTCCAGGAAGTGTGACGTGCTTGATTAATTTCCACGAGCCCAGCTAGAGTACCCTCTGTAAGGGGGTTGGTCTAGAGGAGGAATTATTTTGGGTCCTGTATTTCGCCAAAAAAAAAAAGTGAGAAGGTCACTTCAATAAATGAAAAATAAATTCTTTTTAATTTAGTTTAATAGCTAAAAGCTGTTTCAGGACGTGCATATAGAACCCTGCGGGGAAATTGATTGATAAACACAAGCAGGCAGAGAGGATCCACGTGGACCCTAGGGGAATCATTGACCCTCCTTAGCTCTGTTTGACTGCTTGCCAGTGTGGTTCTTTGGTTTTTCTCTGTTTATTTCTAGTCTCTTGCTTTTCTTTCCTCTTTCCTCCCCCCTTTCTTTTTTCTTTCATTTTTTAAAATTAGGTGCTGCTAGCTTCTCGCTTCTTTGCAGTGCTTCTTCTTCAGTAATTTCCCACTCTCTGTCTATATTGATTTTGTATTCCAAACGATCACTTATACTTCCTTCATCTTTCTGCCTTCTGCTTTCTGTTGTGGTTCTTAGATACAACATTTTCTCATATGCCCACAACTTAAGAGTGTCAATTTCTATTCCATATATTTTGCTTACTTCTTTTTTTTTTTTTATTAGTATTAACTCTTTCCTTTCAGCCCTTTCTTCACTATTTATCTCTCTCCTCATAATTCTAGCCTTCTAAATCACTATATATATATTCCTCTATTTGTTTTCCCAGTCCATTGTAGGAACTCCACTTTTGTTCCTATTACTCTACACTGCCTACATGAGTTAAATATTCATCTCATTAAGTCTCATTTGGCCACTCTTCTAACTTTTATCAATATTACTATTATCCTTCTGCCTTCCTTACATCTTTTGATTCCTCGGGCCCTAATCTTTTGCCTTCAAGGGAACATAGAAAGAAGCAAAAAAATAAAATAAAAAGAAAATGTGCCAAAGAGAAAATTTAACACACACGCAGAACCACCAGCTAAATAAAACTCTAGAGCATAGAGAAAAGCTAATCAATTGAACAAACCCATCAAGATAATATGATGACCACAGGGCAACACAAAAATACAAATGACTCTGAGAAACAGGAAAACATGGACCAGACCAATGAACGAATTAAAAACCAGGAAGTAATGCAGAACATCGAACAACTAATCAAAGCTATCCAAACAAATATCATGGACCAACAGAAAGAACTGAAGGAAGAGATTAAGGATATAAAGAAGACACTGGGAGAACATACTGAAGAAATTGTAAACATGCCTAAAAAGATAATGGATATGATGGTGAACAATGTCACAATCCAAGAAATCATTGACACTGGATTCACATAGCAGCAGATTTGAACAGGCAGAGGAAAGAATTAGTGATATGGAAGACAATACAGCTGGAATGAAAGAGATAGTAGAACACATAGACAAAAAGATAGAAAAAATCCAGCATGGACTCAGGGAATTAACTGGTAACACAAAATGCACAAACATACGCATTATGGGCATCCCAGAAGGAGAAGAGAAGGGAAAGGGAACAGAAGGAGTGTTGAAGGAAATAATGGCTGAAAACTTCCGAACCCTATTGAGAGAGATGGATGTGCAGATCAAGGAAGCACAGCGCACCCCAAACAGTATAAATCCCAACAGGCCAACTCCAAGACATATACTTGTCAAAATGTCCAATGCTCAAGACAAAGAGAAAATACTCAAGGCAGCAAGAGAAAAGAGAACCATCAAATACAAGGGAAGCACAATAAGATTAAGTGCTGATTTCTCAGATGAAACCATGGAGGGAAGAAGACAGTGTTATGACATAGTCAAAACACTGAAAGAAAAAAACTTCCAGCCATGAAGTCTCTATCCAGCAAAACTGGCATTGAAAAATAATGGAGAGTTCAAAATATTCACAGATAAACAGAAATGAAGAGTGTATGTCAATAAGAAACCGGCACTTCAAGAAATACTACAGGAATCTCTACAAGTTGAAAGGAAAAAACAAGGGAGAGAGACTTGGAGGAGAGTTTAAGAACAACTGAAAAGACAAGAGAAACAAAACAACATATGACATACATTAACCCAAAGAAAAAATGGCTGAAGTAAGAAATTCATTACAAGTAATAACATTGAATGTTAATGGATTAAATTCACCAATCAAGAGACACAGATTGGCAGAATGGATAAGAAAATATGATCCATCTATATGCTGTCTACAAGAAACCCACCTTCGGCCCAGGGATTCAAGGAGGCTGAAAGTGAAAGGCTGGAAAACCATTTTACAAGCTAACAATAGCCAAAAAAGGGCAGGAGTAGCTATTCTAATATCAGACAAAATAGACTTTAAAGGCAAAACTATTTTAAGAGACAAAGATGGAAACTACATATTAGTAAAAGGAGTAATCTCTCAAGAAGAGAGAACAATCATCAACATTTACGCACCTAATCGGGGTGCCTCAAAATACGTGCGGCAAACTCTGAAAAAACTAAGAGGAGAAATAAATGCCTCTACAATTATAGCAGGGGACTTCAATACACCATTATCATCATTAGACAGAACATCTAGATGGAGACTCAATAAAGAAACAAAGGCACTCAACAATACATTAGAGGACCTGGACTTAATAGACATATACAGAACACTACACCCAAATACAGCAGGATTTACATTCTTCTCGAGTACACATGGAACATACACCAAAAGAGACTACATGCTAGGCCACAGAACAACTCTCAATGAATTCAGAAAGATTGAGATTATACAAAGTAATTTCTCTGACCACAACGGAATGAAATTGGAAATCACTAAGGGCCAGAAAAACAAGTTAGGCACAAGGATATGGAAGTTAAACAACACACTCTTAGACAAACAGTGGGTCAAAGAGGAAATCTCAAAAGAAACCAGTAACTACCTTGAAACTAAAGAAAACAACAACACAACATATCAAAACCTATGGGATGCAGCGAGGGAAGTTCATAGCCATAAATTCATATATTAAAAAAGAAGAAAGAGCTAAAATTGAAGACCTAACTGCACACTTGGAGGAATTGGAAAAACAACAAACTAAACCTAAAGGAAGTACAAAGAAGGAAATAACAAAGATTAGAGCAGAACTTAATGAAATAGAGAATAAAAAAGCACCGGAAACAATAAATAAAACCAAAAGCTGGTTCTTCGAAAATATCAATAAAATTGACAAACCCTTAGCCAGACTAAAAAATAAAAAGAGAGAACAAATGCAAATACATAAAATAAAGAATGAGCAAGGGGATATCACTACTAACCCCACAGAAATAAAGAGTATCATAAGAGGATACTTTGAAAAATTATATGCCAACAAGAATGATAATTTAGAGGAAATGGACAAGTTTCTAGAAACCCACAAAGAGCCTACATTGATGAAAGAAGAAATAGATGAACTCAACAGTCCAATTACAAGTAAAGAGATAGACTCAGTCATCAAAAACCTCCCAACTAAGAAGAGCCCAGGACCAGATGGCTTCACAGCTGAATTCTACCAAACATTCCGGAAAGAGCTAACACCAATTCTACTTAAGCTCTTCCAAAAAATAGATGTAGAAGGAATATTGTCTAACTCATTCTATAATGACAATATTACCCTAATACCAAAACCAAATAAAGATACCACAAGAAAGGAAAATTACAGACCAATTTCTCTAATGAACCTAGATGCTAAAATCCTCAACAAAATACCTGCTAATCGCATTCAACAACATATCAAAAGGATTATAGACCATGACCAAGTGGGTTTCATCCTGGCTATGCAAGGATGGTTGAATATAAGAAAATCAAGCAATGTAATACACCACATAAACAGATTGAAAGAAAAAAATCACATGATCATCTCTACAGATGCAGAAAAAGCATTCAACAAAATACAGCCTTCCTGCCTCATAAAAACACTACAAAAGATAGGAATAGATGGAAACTTTCTGAATATGATAAAGGGTATATATGAAAAACCTAACACTAACATGATTTTCAATGGTGAAATCCTAAAAGCCTTCCCTCTGAGATCAGGAACTAGACAAGGATGTCCACTTTCACCACTCCTATTTAGACGAGATCGGGTGTGTTCAGGGTGGTAAGGCCGTAAATGTCACCACTCCTATTTAATATTGTCTTAGAAGTACTTGCGCAAGCACTGAGGCAAGAAAAGGACATAAAAGGCATCCAGATTGGAAAAGAAGAAATAAAAATTTCATTATTTGCAGATGCCATGATCCTATACATAGAAAGCACTGAGAAATCTACAACAAGGCTTCTAGAACTTATAAAGGAGTTCAGTAATGTTGTGGGCTATAAGATCAATGCTCAAAAATCGGCAGCATTTCTGTACACCAATAACCAGCAAACTGAGGAGGAAATCAGGGAAAAAAACCTATTTACAATACTAACTAAAAGAATCAAATACCTAGGAATAAATTTAACTAAAGATGTAAAGGACTTATATACAGAAAACTACACAACACTGTTAAAGGAAATCAAAGAAGACTTAAATAAATGGAAGAATATTCCCTATTCATGGATAGGAAGACTAAACATCATCAAGATGTCTATCCCACCCAAACTAATCTACAGATTTAATGCAATCCCAATAAAAATCAACACTGTATTTTTTAAGGAGCTGGAAAAACTAACCACAAAATATATTTGGAGAGGCAAGAGGCCCCGAATTGCCAAAGACATATTGAAAAAGAAAAATGAAGTTGGACGTATCATACAACCTTACTTTAAAACATACTACAAAGCTACAGTGATCAAAACTGCATGGTATTGGCACAAGGATAGATCTACTGACCAATTGAACTGACTTGAGAGTTCTGATATAGATCCTCGCATATACAGTCATCTGATATTTGACAAGGCAACAAAGCCCACTCAGTTGGGAGAGAATGGCCTCTTTAACAAGTGGTGCTTGGAGAAATGGATATCCATATCCAAAAGAATGAGAGAAGAATACCATCTCACACCTTATATAAAAATAAATTCAAGATGGATCAAAGATATAAATATAAGAGCCCAAACCATAAAGACCTTGGAAGGTAATGTAGGGAAGCATCTACAGGACCTTGTAATAGGAAATGGTTTTATGAACTTCACACCCAAAGCATGAACAGCATGAGAAAGAATAGATAAATGGGATCTCATCAAAATTAAAAACTTCTGCACCTCAAAGGATATTATTAAGAAAATAAAAAGGCAGCCTACCCAATGGGAGAAAATATTTGGCAACCATATATCTGATAGGAGCCTAACATCTTGTATATATAAAGAAATCCTACACCTTGAAAATAAAAAGACAAACAATCCATTTTAAAAATGGGCAAGTGACCTGAAAAGACACTTCTCCAAGGAAGAAATACAAATGGCTAAAAATCACATGAAAAAAAGCTCAACATTGCTTGCTATCAGGGAAATGAATGCAAATCAAAACTACAATGAGATACCATCTTACACCCATCAGAAAGGCAGCTATTAAAAAAACAGCAGACACTAAATTTTAGAGAGGATGTGGAGGAATAGGAACCCTCATCCACTGCTGGTGGGACTGTGGTATGGTCCAGCCACTGTGGAGGGCAGTTTGGCAGTTCCTCAGAAAACTAACAATAGATCTTCCGTATGATCCAGCAATTCCACTGCTGGGTATATACCCAGAAGAACTAAAAGCAAAGACACAAAGAGATATATGCACACCAATGTTCATAGCGGCATTGTTCACCATTGCCAAAAGTTGGAATCAGCACCGGTGCCCATCATCAGATGAATGGATAAGCAAAATGTGGTACATCCATACAATGGAATATTACTCAGCTGTAAGAAGGAATAAAGCTCTAACACATGGAATAACATGCATGAATCTTGAAGACCTTATATTGAATGAAGCAAGCCAGGCACTGAAGGATGAACAGTATATTATCTCACTGATTTGAACTGAGGAAAGTGAGCAGTCTCTGAGAACCATTGTCTGAAAGATAGGTTATCAAGGGAGAGAAAGAGAAGAGCAGGCTTTGAGCCATCACCCATATGGACATAATCTATGGTAAAGGGATAGAGTATAGTTGCATATTAAAGGATAGGACAGATGGGTAGTGATATTATTGGGTTTGGTGGTGCAGCGTTGACAGGTGGGTAGATTAGGAAGGGCAGGTTAAAATACCCAGGGCATGTAACTATGAATCTTGACATTCCATGAGTCAAGACAGGGGAGTGTCATATGCCCCAGGGGGCTGGGGAGGATGGAACAGTTAAGATCTAATGGGGTAGTTCTGGGAATATGGTAGACTAGTAAGACATGGGAATCTCTTCTCCAGAAAAATAGTTAAAGGACAAGCTGAAACGGCCCTGAAAAAGATCTTCTAGGGTTTAGGACAGCAGGTGAAGGCTGCACACCACCCAGAGGAGAGAGGGACAAAAGACGGAAATCGCGACTATAGAACTGTGAGTTGCAAGTAGCAGCTTCTGCTACTGCCGGCACCCTCCCCCACACTCTTCAGAATTCTCAGGCCCCTGGGCCTGCGACCACAAAGGGGGCTTCAGGGATCCGCCACTCCTGGAAAGGGGAGAGAGAGGGACACAGCCTTAGGCTGACTCAGGTTCTGACTTGAAATTTGGGCGGCAGAGCCCCACGGACCCTTCCACACGGCGGTTTGCCCTGGGAGCCTGGAAAGGACTGGAGAAATCCGATCCTCGCAACCTCCCTCTCTTCTACCCTGGACTAATTGTTGAGGACACCACGGGAGACAGGAGAGAGAGCCTGGGGCTGACCCTGCTTTGGACTCCCAGGTTTGGTCTGCCCTGTCCCCAGAGCCCGTCCAGGATGGGTGGGGCTGCTCCATTGTTTGCCTTGGAGCCTGCAAGGGGCTAAAGATATACAAATCTCCCAATTTCCTCCTCTACTAACAGGTACTGATTGTTGAGAATTCAGAAGGGAGTGGAAATATTTCCTAGCTGGGAAAAGGGGGGCGCTACGAGAGAAGTCTGGAGAACTGTCTCAGAAAGTTTGAATCACAGGGCTCCGAGCCCCCAGACCGGAAGCTCTAACACATTGATCTGGTCTTTGTCACAACAAATACGCTCCGACCAGGCACATAAGAAAATTAATAAGTAAGAGAAGCTTTTCCTGGCCTCTATAGCCTCCCTGCCCAAGGCCCAAGGAAACGACTCTACAACCAATTACTGGGCCCAGGGCCCAGTTTTGAGCAACCAGCAGAACAATCCTAACAATCAAGGTTGAGCCAAAAATCAAAGAGCGGTGGTAACTCACAGCCTCCTGCCACTAAAACCCCATAAAAGAGAAAGAGATAGAGCATCTAAGTAAAATACAAAGTAACCAGATGCCTAAGCACCAACAAAAAATTACGGGCCATACTAAGAAAATAGAAGACTTGGCCCAAGAAAAGGAATACAGCAAAGTCCCAGAAGAGATGCAGAATTTGAGAGAACTAATCAGTGAGATGAGCACACATTTCCAAAATCAAATTAATTAGATGAAAGAGAATATAGTTAAAGAGATCAATGACTTCAAGAAGTCATTGCGTGAACATAAAGAAGAAATTGAAATCATGAACAGAAAAGTAACGGAGTTCCTGGGAATGAAAGACACAATAGGTGAAGTAAAAAATACATTTGAAGCATACAACAGCAGACTCGAAATGATAGAAGAAAAATTAAGTGATACTGAAGACAGAGCAGCTAAAATTGAAGAGAGAAAAGAACAGAGAGAGAAAAGAATGGAAAAAAACTGAGCAGGGGCTCAGAGAGTTGAATGACAACACAAAGCACAGGAACATACGTGTCATGGGAATTCCAGAAGGGGAAGAGAAAGGAAAAGGGGCAGAAAGAGTATTTGAGGAAATAATAGCTGAAAATTTCCCAACTCTCACGAAAGAAATGAACTTACATGTCCAAGAAGCACACTGTACCCCAATAAGAATAAATCCAAATAGACCTACACCAAGACACATATTATTCAGAATGTCAAATGTCAAAGATAAAGAGAAAATTCTCAGAGCAGCAAGAGAGAAGCAAACGATCATGTACAAAGGACATCCAGTAAGACTTTGTGAAGATTTTTCTTCAGAAACCATGGAGGCGAGAAGACAGTGGTATGATACAATTAGGAAACTGAAAGAGAAAAACTGCCAGCCGAGAATTCTTTATCCAGCAAAACTGTCCTTCAAATATGAAGGTGAATATAAAGTATTCACAAACAAACAGAAACTAAGAGAGTTTGCAAAAAAGAATCCACCTTTGCAGGAAATATTAAAGGAAGCCTTAGAACCTGAAAGAAAAGGACAGGAGAGAGAGGCTTGGAGGAGAGTATAGAAGAAAGAAAAGCAGAAAGGATAACCAAAAGAGTAAAAAGAAAGACAAAAATAAGATGACATATGAAAACCAAAGAATAAAATGGAGGAAGTAAATAGTGCATTTTCAGTAATATCATTGAATGTGAATGGATTAAATTCCCCAATCAAAAGATACAGGCTGAGAACTGCAAATCCCGACGCGCACCGCGCTGCAGCCCCAAAGATTAGGGTCCTTACCCGTGAATCTGAATCTTGCTTGTCTGAACCATTGGGAATGCTGCACAACCCTGATTCAGTTTTCACAAGAGGCTTTTGAGAAACATGATAGGTCTTTCGCTGGGTGTGCACGAGGGGACTTTTGCTTCCACAGCTTCCTCTAGTAGTTGCTCGAAGTGGCGAATCTGCCGTTGAAGTGCAGTGGCTAGGCGCTCCGGAGCCCGACGTGAGTCTTGTACAATCTGCTGCGGGAAGAATGACGCGAGAGTTGCTTGGGCCGCTACAGTCATGTCCGCCGCTGTCCCCAATGCTGGGGGCTCCGCATCAGAGGCGGCGGCTCCTGTCGAAGCCCCGCTGCAGTATAGCCTTCTTCAACACCTGGTGGGTGACAAGCGTCAGCCCCGGCTCCTGGAACCTGGTGTCCAGGGCGGGATCCCGAGTCCGGTTAAGAGTGAAGAGCAGAAGATGATTGAAAAGGCGATGGAAAGCTGCGCCTTCAAAGCAACGCTGGCCTGCATGGGAGGATTTGTCTTGGGAGGTGCCTTTGGAGTGTTCACTGCTGGCATTGATACCAATGTGGGCTTTGACCCTAAGGATCCCTATCGTACACCAACTGCAAAAGAAGTTCTTAAAGACATGGGGCAGAGAGGAATGTCCTATGCCAAAAACTTTGCCATTGTGGGCGCCATGTTTTCTTGCACTGAGTGTTTGGTGGAATCTTACCAGGGAAAATCAGATTGGAAGAACAGTGTCATTATGGTTGCATCACTGGAGGAGCCATTGGTTTCAGAGCTGGCATGAAGGCTGGAGTCATTGGTTGTGGAGGTTTTGCTGCTTTCTCTGCTGCAATTGATTATTACCTACGGTGAGAATAATTCCCTGTGGGGAAGGCTGACACCAGCTCAGTATCAGAGCTGTTCTGTGGAGAAGTTTCTGCACTACTCCGGGGCACTTGCTTGACAGATTGAAGACATATGTTTTCCCTCTTTTTGTTGGTGTTGTAAGGGAGCTGCCTGGCTGGGATCTGTCTCCAGCTTTCTGAGCAGCCCCACTCTGTGCTGCTATTCCTGGACTACAGCCAGAGCTTTATGGGGGGATGTGCCGTGGCCAGAGTCTCTTCTTAGTGCAAGATGAGGAGATAATGTGTTGCCTTTTAGGAATTAGGCTCCCTGGAGGTTCAGTCCTGACCACAAGTGTTTGGTACTATGGAGACAGAGGTGTCAATGTTCTCTACCTATACCCAGGAACACGGTCTACTTTGGAACTCAGTGTGTTCGTTTATCTTGCGTATCTGGGCAGGGCAAAGTAAATTCATGCAACCCAAAAAAAAAAAAAAAGATACAGGCTGACAGAATGGATAAACAAACATGAGCCATCCATATGCTGCTTACAAGAAACTCACCTCAGACACAAGGATACAAGCCAGCTGAAAGTAAAAGGTTGGAAAAAGATACTCCATGCGAATAGCAACCAGAAAAGAGGAGGGGTAGCTATACTAACATCAGACAAAACAGACTTGAAATGCAAAAAATTGATAAGGGATACAGAAGGCCATTATATATTAATAAAAGGGACGATCCTCCAGGAAGATATAACAGTCATAAATATCTACGCACCTAACCAGGGTGCTCCAAAATATATGAGACAAACTATGGCAAAACTGAAGGGAGAAATAGACATTTCTACAATAATCGTTGGAAACTTCAACACCCCTCTCACATCATTAGATAGAGCAACTAGACAGAAGACCAACAAGGAAACAGAGAACTTGAACAATATGATAAACAAGTTAAACCTAACAGACATATACAGAACACTGCACCCAAACTCAGCGGATTATACATTCTTCTCAAGTGCCCATGGATCTTTCTCCAGGATAGACCACATGTTAGGTCACAATACAGCTCTCAATAAATATAAAAAGATTGAAATTATACAAAGCACCTTCTCAGATTATAATGGAATGAAACTAGAAATCAATAACAGACAGGAAAAAAGTAAATTTGCAAATGTGTGGAGACTGAACAACACACTCCGAAATATTCAGTGGGTCAAAGAAGAAATTGCAATTGAAATCATTAAATATATTGAGATAAATGAAAATGAGAACACAACATATCAAAAATTATGATATACAGCAAAGGCAGTCTTGAGAGGGAAATTTATAGCCCTAAATGCCTATATTAAGAAACAAGAAAGAGCTAAACTCAAAGATTTAACTGAACAACTAGAGAAACTAGAAAAAGAACAGCAAACCAATCCCAAAGCAAAAAGAAGGAAAGAAATAATAAAGATTAGAGCACAAATAAATGAAAATGAGAACAAAAAAGCAATAGAGAAAATCAACAAAACCAAAAGCTGGTTCTTTGAGAAGATCAATAAAATTGACAAACCCCTCACTAGACTAAAAAAGAAAAAAAGAGAGAAGATGCAAATAAATACAATCAGAAATGAAAGGGGGGAAATTACAAATGATCCCACAGAAATAAAAAGAATCATAAGAGGATATTATGAGAAACTATATGCAAACAAACTAGACAACCTGGATGAAATGGACAAATTTCTAGAAACTCATAACCAACCTACCCTGACACAACAAGAAATACAAGAAATTAACAAACCAATCACAATTAAGGAGATTGAATCTGTCATCAAAATTCTCCCAGCAAAGAAAAGTCCAGGACCAGATGGCTTCACAAGTGAGTTCTACCAAGCATTTCTAAAAGAATTAACACCAATCCTGTTTAAACTCTTCCAAAAAATCGAAGAGGAGGGAAAATTACCCAACACATTTTATGAAGCCAAAATCACCCTAATACCAAAGCCAGATAAAGATTCCACAAGAAAAGAAAATTACAGACCAATCTCTCTCATGAACATAGATGCAAAAATTCTCAACAAAATACTTGCAAATCGAATCCAACAGCATATCAAAAGACTTATACATCACGACCAAGTGGGATTTATTCCTGGTATGCAAGGCTGGTTCAACATAAGAAAATCAATCAATGTAATACACCACATTAACAAATTGAAGGAAAAAAACCACATGATCATCTTAATAGATGCAGAAAAGGCATTCGACAAAATCCAACATCCTTTTTTGATAAAAATACTTCAAAAGATAGGAATAAAAGGAAAATTCCTCAATATGATAAAAGGCATATATGAAAAACCCACAGCCAACATCATACTCAATGGGGAAAGGTTGAAAGCTTTCCCCCTAAGATCAGGAACAAGACAAGGATGCCCACTGTCACCATTGTTATTCAACATTGTACTAGAAGTTCTAGCTAGGGCAATTAGACAAGACAAAAAAATTAAAGGCATCCAAATAGGAAAAGAGGAAGTAAAACTCTCACTGTTTGAGGATGACATGATCCTGTATTTAGAAAATCCTGAAGTATCCACAATAAAGCTACCTGAACTAATAAATGAGTTCAGCAAAGTGGCAGGATATAATATCATCAACACGCAAAAATCAGTAATGTTTTTGTACACTAGTACTGAACAATCTGAGGAGGATATCACGAAGAAAATTCCATTTTCAATAGCAACAAAAAGACTCAAATACCTAGGAGTTAATTTAACCAAGGAAGTACAGGACCTATATGTAGGAAACTACAAAACAATGCCAAAAGAAATTAAAAAAGACCTAAACAAATGGAAAGACATTCCGTGTTCATGGATTGGAAGAATAAATATCGTGAAGATGTCAATCTTGCCCAAACTGATTTATAGATTCAATGCAATACCAATCAAAATCCCAACAGCTTACTTTACAGAATTAGAGAAGGCAATTACCAAATTCATCTGGAAGGGTAAGTGCACCCGAATACCCAAAAGTATTCTAAAAAAGAAGAGCAATGTGGGAGGAATTTCACTGCCTGACCTTGAAACATATTACAAAGCTACAGTGGTCAAAACAGCATGGTACTGGCATAAAGATAGACATATCTATCAGTGGAATAGAATTGAGAATCCAGAAATAAACCCTCACCTATACAGTCAACTGGTTTTTGACAAACCTACCAAGCCCATGCTGATGGGAAAAAACAGTCTCTTCAACAAATGGTGTTGGGAGAACTGGATATCTATAACCAAAAGAATGAAAGAGGACCCCTATCTCACCCCCTACACAAGAATCAACTCAGAATGGTTCAATGATCTAAATATAAAAGCCAGGACCTTAAAACTACTGGAAGAAAATGTAGGGAAACATCTTCAAGACCTTGTAGTAGGTGGTGGTTTCTTGGACCTCACACCCAAAGCACGTGCCACAAAAGAAAAATTAGATAAATGGGACCTCCTCAAAATTAAACACTTTTGCACCTCACAGGAATTTGTCAGAAGAATGAAAAGGCAGCCAACTCAATGGGAAAAAATATTTGGAAATCACATATCTGATAAGGGTTTAATATCCATGATATATAAAGAGATGTTACAACTCAACAATAAAAAGACAAATGACCCAATTAAAAAATGGGCCAAAGACTTGAATAGACATTTCTCCAAAGAATAAATACAAATGGCAAAAAAAACACTTGAAGAAATGCTCAACATCACTCATGATTAGGGAAATGCAAATCAAAACTACAATGAGATATCATTTCACACCTATCAGAATGGCCACTCTTAAAAAGACAGAGAACTACAAGTGTTGGAGAGGATGTGGAGAGATAGGAACACTTCTTCACTGTTGGTGGGAATGCAGGATGGTACAACTACTATGAAGGACTGTTTGGCAGTTCCTAAAGAAGTTGAATATAGACTTGCCACATGACCCTGCAATACCACTACTGGGTATATACCCAGAAGAACTGAGAGCAGCGACAGGAACAGACATCTGCACACCGATGTTCATAGCCACATTATTCACCATTGCCAAAAGTTGGAAACAACCCAGGTGTCCATCAACAGATGAGTGGATAAACAAACTGTGGTCTATTCACACGATGGACTATTATGCAGCTGTAAGAAGAAATGAAGTCATAAAGCATATGGCAACATGGATGAATCTGGAGGTCATTATGTTGAGTGAAGCAAGCCAGACACAAAAGGACAAATACTGTGTGAATGCATTACTATGAACCAAATATATTGTGTAATATATTGTTTGATTCACACACACAAAAAAACCAAAAAACAAACAAAAAACAAAACAACAAAAAGCTTTACATGTATCCATTACATTTAATCGAGAAATGTATTTATTTATTCATCTGTGTTTACTTTTTAGTTTTTAATTGCTTATGTTTTCAATTATTAAATGTACAAAATAAAGCTAAAAAAAAAAAAAAACAAAAACCTCTACTGGGGTATTTAATGGTCAAGGGAAAGGTTTTTCATTACCTTACAGTAATGGACACAGGACATGGTAAATATTAAATATCATCAAAACTTATTAAACTGTATCGTCTAAATTGTAAACTACACTGTAAATCATTGACAATGTTTAGTTGCTATATTTTGCTATCTGTATAACAGTTATAACAATGCTACCATCCAAAAAAAGGGGGGGGTTTAATATGGGGTGGGGAAGGGGGCGTGGTTTGGTATCTGGGAGTCTCTGGTAATCCGTGTGTGACTTTGCTGTGACCTAAAACTTCTTTGAAAATTAAATGAAAATTTGGGAGGCACTGGGGATTGAGGGGGAAGGTGTCACGGCACACCAGACATCCGATAACACAGTGATAAAAGGAAACAAAGAATAAATTTTGTTTTTTTAAAGGCATTTCTTTTTTTTTTCCATTTTTTTGAATGTCCTAATCCACTAATTATATTTTGTTTTGTTTTTTTATTGTTTTTTTCCCTGAGTTTCCTTATGTTTGTCTCTTGCATGTAAGCTTATCATTGTTGTTTCTTTTTCCTATTAAGTGTATTTGATTATTATATGGGCTACATGTTCATGGAAGATTTAGGTTACAGAAGGGTTACAATGGATACTGCAGGGGATTATTGGTGGGGGGGTGTCTGGGAGGGGAGATTCATGGGAGTAAGTTTATCTGAATATACATGAAAAATATACAAAATTGTTCAAATGATCAAAGGATGGGGCATGGTCACGGTGGGTGGACAATCACTCAATAAATGAGGGGATCTGAATTCCTAGCCTGGAGAGCTCTGCCACATTCTCCAAGGAAGCAGCAACAGTCTTCTGAGTGCAGGGACAGTGTCCATCAAAAGAGGATGGACCACTGATGAGTTCTTATTATTGATGACTACCCTTATGAGTCTTTGCTCTTGTAACTGAAACTTAGCTTACTGTTATGGGGTGCCTAAGCGTTGCCACCTGAGAGCCTCCTTGTTGCTCAAATGTGGCCTCTCTCTAAGCCAAACTCAGCATATGAATGCATTACCTTTCCCCCAACATGGGACATGACTCCCGGGGATGAGCCTCCCTGGCAACGAGGGATTAATACCAAGTGCCAACTGGCAACACAACTGGAAAAAGACCTGGAATAAAAGGGGGAAAAATGAGTTCAAGTGGCTAAGAGACTTCAAAGAGAGTCGGAAGGTCATCCCAGAGGTAACACTTACGCACACCTCAGTAGGATCTCATAGAACATCAAAGTGCATATCACCCCACATAGACGGGCTCCTGAGGGCTCTGGAGACACCCAGGTCCTATATAAGGGGGGATAGCCCCAGAGACCAATGCCTTATCAGTGGGCTCTATTTTGGAATCTGTGCTCCTGAGAGTGACAGAATTGGACTCAAATAAGTCCTCCTTACACATGGTTCATCAGTCCCTTCTATTCAAACCTATATGTGATGCTGGAGTTTTTAGGTATACTTCCAGAGACTGGAGCCTCTGGCCTACCTATGTGCCAGGTGTGTGTGGAATCTTGGTGGAGCTGCAACTCCTACCCTACAGCTCAATGGACTCATCCAAGTCACCTGGCGAGGAGGCAACGATGGGCAACGGCCATCCCAGGGAATGGAGAGGGCCTGCCTCTGCAGGCAGGATATTCCCACCCACCATATCCATGGGATATAAGCCCTCTCTCACTTGGAGGTGGAGTGGACATCACCATTCCAGTCCCCTCAGGATTGGGGGAAGAACTATGGACTAGAATGGACTTAATGGTATTCTGTTGTACACGTATGGTGATTCTAGCAATGGAAGAAATTATAACAATGAGGTGGAGCCGGTGGCCACTGGACACTTTCAGGGCAGGGAGGGGATGTGCAGTTGAAATACAGGGGCTTTTTCGGGACTTGGGGGTTGTCCTGAGTGTCGTTGTGGCGATGGATGTAGTCCATTTTAAATCAGCACACACCATTCAGAACTGTGTGGGAAAGAGTGTGGTCTACGATGGGAACTGTGGTCTATGGTTGATGGAAAGGCCCTAGGATGTGTAGGTCCATTGAGGATGATGAGCCACATTTGTGGGAGATGTTTTTGTGGGATGTTGTGGGAGGTGTGGGAGGTGGGGAACATGGGAATCCCTGTAGTTTCCGTGTAATATTTATGTAATCTAAGCACCTTTTAAAATATACATATATACATATATATATGTATATATATAACGTTTTTGTAAGCAAATGCACATATATGCATATATATTTATATACCATTGTACAAATATTGGTATGTATTGTGAAAAATTTGATTTTTACCCACAATAAAAAATAAATAAATAAATAGATAGATAAATAAATAAAAGATTATTCTGTCCCAGCTGGATTTTTTATTTTTAACAAAGTTAATTGTAAATGTTTGGAAATGGACAGAGACAATGGTAAAACCTTATTGTGAATATAATTAACAGTTCTGATTTATGGATATGATTACTGTTGAAAGGAGAAGTTTAGGGTTGTATATGTCAGTAGAAGGAAAACTAGAGGATAAATTTGGTACTGTATAAGATAGCAAACCTGGTTGTGGATGATGAATGTGGTTAATAGTACAAATATAAGAATGTAGGTTATGTAATATAAACCCCAAGTTAACTACAAAGAAAGTATTTTAAAAATATACAGAAATGGAAATGAGAAAGAGATCAATCAGATATATCTGGCAAGATCAACTATACAGGAAAGAGAGCCTTAAAAGATATAAGACATAAAAAACAAAAAGATAAAAAGGCTGAAGTACTGCCTTTATAATAATAACACTGAATGTTAATGGATTAAATTCCCCAATCAAAAGACATAGAGTGGCAGAATGGATACAAAAGTATGACCCAACTGTATGTTGTTTACAAGAGACTCACCTTAGACCCAAGAAACAAATAGTTTGAAAGTGAAAGGATGGAAAAAGATAATCCATATAAATAGTAACCAAAAGAGAGCAGGGGGATCTATAGTAATATCAAAGAAAACAGAATTAAGTCAAAAGCTGTTGGGAAGTGGATGTGGTTCAAGCAGTGCCCGGTTACCACATGGGAGGTCCTGGGTTCAGTTCCCAGTGCCTCCTAAAGAAGGCAAGCTGACACGACGGGCTGGCGTGGCAAGCTGATACAACGAAGAGACACAATGAGGAAACTCAATGAGAGACACAACAAGCAAGGAACGGAGATGGTTCAAGCAATCGGGCGCCTCCCTCCCACATGGGAGGTCCCGGGTTCATTTCCAAGTGCCTCCTAAAGAAGACAAACAGCAGACAAAGAGCAGGGAACAGATGTGGCTCAAGCAGTTGAGCACCTGCTTCCCACATGGGAGGTCCCGGGTTCAGTTCAGGGACGTTGAGTCCCTGCCCAGGGAAAACAACATGACAGAGAGTTCCTCTCTTCCCAAGGCTCAATTCTCTCTGGGCTCAGCTGCTCTGCTCCTCTGTGTGCTTCCTTCCCAGGCTCCAGCTCAAAATTCTAAACTTTCTCTGTGGTAGTTTCTCTGTGTGTCCCCGCTCATCAAGGGGGTGGGGATGCAGCATCCTACTGACATGGCCCAACCAAAGCCTTAATCATTATTTAATCAAGTAAAAGTGAAACCTCTGAATCCAATATAATCTAATCTGTCCAGAGGGACAGACCAGTTTACAAACACAATCCAGTATCTATTTTTGGAATTCATATACAATCTCAAACTGCCACACCAGGACCATAAAACTCCTAGAAGATAATGTAGGGAGACATCTTCAAGATCTTGTGGTAGGTGGTTGGTTTCTTGGACTTTACACCCAAAGCATAAGCAACAAAAGAAAAAAAAGAAAAAAAAAGATAAATAGGACCTCTTCAAAATTAAACATTTTGCACCTCAAAAGACTTTGTCAAAAGGGTGAAAATAACTTTTTTTATTTTTTTGGAGGTACCATGGATTGAACCTGGGTCCTTGTACATGGGAAGCAGGTGCTCAACCACTGAGCTACACTTGCTCCCCTTTAAGAATTTTTTTTTTTGATTGAGTCAAGGCTCAATAAGGGCAAAACACATAAGGTAGAAGGGGGTGATTTGACAGTGGATGGGGGTGATGGTGGTGCAGGGATGTGAGTGGGGTTGATGGTGCTGGAATGTGAGGGTGAGCAGGGTGGGGAGTTGGCTTTGACCATCCACGGAACTGGGGGGAGGGCTGGAGGAAGGAACATGTGAACTCTGAGGATATGTAGGTCTGTGGTTGAAACTACAATGGTGGGAATGTTCCTTTGGCAATTATGGCAGGGGAGGGTCACTGGTGCAGGCAGTCAGTGGTGGAGGGATATGGGGGAAAGGGTGCACCTGGGGCATACTTCCATGGAATATGAACGTGTTCATCTTGTCATAGGATGTCATCTTAGTCAGTGGAGACCCACACAATAAGCAAGAAAATATTAAACTCCCACCCCCCCAAAGTGTGAAAAGGCAGCCAACTCAATGGGAGAAAATATTTGGAAATCACATATCTGATAAGGGCTTATTATCCAGGTACATAAAGTGAGTCTACAATAAAAGGACAAACAATGCAATTTAAAAATGGGAAAAATATATAAACAGACATTTGTCCCAAGAGGAAATACAAATGGCGAAAAATCACATGAAAAAATGTTCAATGTCACTAGTGATTAGGGAAATGCAAATCAAAGCTACAATGAAATCTCATTTCACACTTAATAGAATGGTCACTATTAAAAAGATGGAAAACTACATGTGTTGGAGAGGATATGGAGAGAGAAGAATGCCCATTCACTGTTGGTAGGAATGTAGAGATGGTACAGCCACTGTGGAGGACTGTTTGGCAGTTCTTAAGGAAGTTGAGTATAGATTTTCCATATGGCCTGGCAATACCACTACTAGGCATATACCCAGAAGAACTGAAAGCAGTGACATGAACACATTTGCACACTGATATTCATAGCAATATTATTCACAATTGCCAAAAGGTGGAAACAAGCCAGATGTCCATCAACTGATGAATGGATAAACAAATTGTGGTGTATACATACAATGGAATATTATGCAGCTGTAAGAAGAAATAAGCCGTGAAGCATTTGACAACATGGATGAACCTGCCACATTACATTGAGTGAAGCAAGCCAGACACAAAAGGACAAATATTGTATGACTGTGCTATTATGGACTAAATATATTGTATAAACTCATGGAATTAATAACTAGAATATAGGTCACCAGAAAAGAGAATGAGGTTAGAAAACAGAAAGCTGAGTTTTAATCTGTGCAGAATTGATAAAAAGGTTGTTCTTTGGAAGTCAATAGAAATGGTGAAAGCACATCATAGTGTTTATAACTAGCAGTGCGAAGATATGGGTATGACAGTGATTAAAAGAGAAAGTCTAAGGTCATGTATATTACTAGAAGGAAAGCTAAAACCGTAACATGAGACTGTATAGCATAGTGAAACTTTATGTAAAATATGAGTATGGGTAATATTACATATATGACTGTTTTTCTTTGGAACTGAAATAATGTACATTAATGTTACAAGATGTTAGTATCAGATAAAAATACAACCAAAGCAGACTATGGACAGTAGTATATAGTAATATATTAATAATCTTCCATTAAAGGTAAAAAAATAAATAAAAAGGAAATATACTAAATGAAAGAAACTAGACAAAAGGAACTACATATTATTTCACTCCGTCTATACAAAATATAAATACAAATAAATTAGACAGATGGAAACAGAACAGCAGCTATGTATGGCAGGGGAAGGATGGAGAGATTGAGAGGTGATTATTAAGGGATAGAGTTTTTTTTGGTTTTTGTTTATTATTATTGGAGTAATGAAAATGCTCTAATAATGACTGAAGTGATGAATGCACAACTATGTGATTATACCAAATACGACTGATTGTATACTTTGGATGGATTGTATGCTTTATGTACATGTATCAATAAAATTGATTTAAGAAAAAAAAAGATGTATTTGGCAAATCCAAGAGCAACCACAAAGAAATAACTAAAAAATATAAAGTGGAAAAATAAATAAATAAATAAATAAAAATAATAAATAAATAAATAAATATAAAGAAAAGAAAAATAAAATAAAAAATATATAGTGAAAATAAAAAGAGACATGAGGGGAGCAGATGTGGCTCAGGCAGTTGAGCACCCACCTTCCACATGGGAGGTCCCGGGTTTGGTTCCAGGTGTCCCCTAAAGAAGATAAACAACAGCAGACAATGAGCAAGACAAAGAGCAGGCAACAGATGTGGCTTGAGCGGTTGAGTGCCTGCTTCCCACATAGGAGGTACCACGTTCAGTTCCTGGTACCTCCCTAAGGGAAAAACAAAAAGACAACAAGCAAAAGACAACAAGCAAAAACAACAAACAGACAACTAGCGCAAAGAATGAGCAAACATTTGAGGGAGTCATCTCAGGGGGAGAAAAAAAGAGAAACATGAGACAGGGAGGAAATAAAAATCAAAATATCAGACTTAAAGCAAACATAAAACTTGAAATGTGAATGAGCCAATCAAAAGGCAGTGTGGGAGGTGGGGCATATGGGAAGCCCTATATTTTTTGTGTAACATTTATGTAATCTAAGTATCTTTAAAAAAAACATTTTTTTTAATTATTAAAAAAAAAAAGAACATCAAAGCATTAAATCTAGTTCACCTTTTTTTCAAAATACTTATTTATACATTCTTGAAATTGTAATACTTATCAATTGGCATTTTTTTGCAAGAATTTTTAAATGGAATTTTAAATGGTGAAAAAAAAAGCAGTGTGTCAGACTGGGTAAAGAAATAATATCCAATTATATGCTTTATACAGGAGACACACTTTAGATAAAATATTTTAGATAGAAATAGTTTGAAAGAAAGAGGATGGAAAGATATACTATATTCACATCAGATAAAAGAGGATTTAAGAAAAAAATGTTACTAGAAACAGAGACATTTTATGATAAAAGGACTAACCCATCAGGAATATAAAACTAGTGGGAAGATCAACAAAGACATAAAAGACTTAACCATAAAGCCACAACTTCTCTAATAAAGAAAAAAAAAAAGACCTAAAGAACACTATATACCACATAGACCTAATAGACATCTCTAGAATACTCCACCCAGCAACTGCAGAAATAGATTCTACTCAGGTGCACATGGAACATTTCCTAGGGTAGATCATATGCTAAGCCATAAAACAAGCTTCAATAAATGTAAAAGAATTGAAGTTATAAAAGTATGTTCACTGACCACAATGGAATGAAATTATAAATCAATAACAAAGAAATGAAAAATAACAAGGGAAATGAGAAAATGTTTTGAGATAAATGAAAACAAAACACAACATCATGGATCACACAAAGCCATTGATTATACACTTTGGATAGAATAGCAAGAAACAGCAGCTATGTACAGCAAGGGATAGAGAAACTGCAAGGTAAGGAATTTTCTTATTTGTTTGTCTGTTTTTTGTTTATTATTATTATTATTAAAATAATAAAATGCTCTAATAATGATTGAAGTGATAAATGCACAACTACATGATTATACCAAATACCACTGATTGTATACTTCGGATGAATTGTATGCTTTATTAATATGTATCAATAAAATTGATTTGTTTAAAAAAAAACTTATGGGGAGCAGATGTGGCTCAGGCAGTTGGGTGCCCACCTCCCACATGGGAGGTCCCAGGTTCAGTTCCCAGGGCCTCTTAAAGAAGACAAATAAATAACAAGCAGACAATGAGCAAAAACAATGAGCAAACAGATGGGGGGGTGTGGAAGGGAATATATATATATATATATATATATTTTTTTTTTTAAATAAAATAAATTTTTTTAAAAAACTATGGGATTGGGAGTGGATGTGGCTCAAGTGGTTGAGCACCTGCTTCCCAAATGGGAGGTCCTGGGTTCAGTCTCTGGTGCCTCCTGAAAACAAACAACAACAAAAAACAAGCAAATAAATGGAAAAACCAACTCAGGGGAGCCAATATGGCTCAGTGGCTCAGTGGCTCAGTGGTTGAGCACTGGTTTCCCACACAGGAGGTCCTGGGTTTAATCCCTGGCACCTCAAAACAAACAAACAACAAACAACAAAAAAACTTATGGGATTATATATGGCAGGGAAAGGATAGAGAGATTAAGAGGTGACTACTAAGGGGTAGTTTTTTTGTTTTTTGTTTGTTTTTGTTTATTGCTTTTTGGGGTTTTTTTGGAGTAATGAAAATGCTCTAATATTGATGGAAGTGATATATGCATAACTGTGATTTTACCAAGTGCCACTGATTGTACACTTTAGATGGAATGTATGGTTTATGAATACATTTCAATAAAATTGATCATAATATATAAAAATCTCATGGGATGTAGCAAATGTAGTGTTTAGAGTGAAATTTATAGCTGTAAATGCAAACATTTAAAGATATCAAATCAATAATCTATCTTGTTAAGAAACTAGAAGAAGAAGAGCAATCTAAACCTCAACCAAACAGGGAATAATAAAAAATTAAAAGTGGAAATAAATGAAACAAAAATTATAAAAACATAAGAGAAAATAAACCAAAACAAATGGTCTTCAAAAGATGAACAAAATTGACAAACCTCTATTTAGATGGATCAAGCAAAGAGATACCATACAAATTACTAAAATCAGGATGAAAAGGGGGAGCGCATTATCAACCTTACATAAATAAAAAGGATTTTAAGGGATGCTATGAACTAAGATATGACAACATTTTAGATAATTTAGATGAATTGGACAAATTCCTAGAAAGACACTGTCAAAAGTGATTTCAAAAAGAAGCAGAATATCTGAAAAGACCTATAACAAGTAAAGAGATTGAATTAATAATTTTTAAAATTCCCACCACAAAAGCATAGAACCAGATAGTCTCATTGGTAAATTCTACCAAACATTCAAAGAAGAATACTAGTCCATCAAAAACTCTTCCAAAATACAGAACAGGATGGCATATTTCTCAATTCATTCTATTTCTATGAGGTCACTATTGCTCTAATACCAAAACAAGATAAAGACATCATAAGAAAAGACACCAATATCTCTTATGAATATAGATGCAAAAATTTTCCAAAAAATGATAGCAAACCAAATTCTATTAACTTATAAGGGAAACAGATGTGGCTCAAGCAATTGGGCTCACGTCTACCATATAGGAGGTTCAGAGTTCAATTCCTGGGGCCTCCTGGTGAAAGGCAAGGTGGCCTGTGCGGCAAGCTGGCCTGAATGGAGAGCTGGCTCACACAGAGTGCTGGCCTGCACAGGAGTGCTGGCCCATGTAGAGAGCTGGCACAGCAAGATGATGCAACAAGAAGAGACACAAAGGAGACACAATAAGATATGCAGCAGACCAGGGAGCTGAGGCGGCGCAAGAGATTGAGCGCCTCTCTCCCATTCCAAAAGGTCCCAGGATCAGTTCCTAGTGCCGCCTAAAGAGAAGACAAGCACAGAAGAACACACAGAGAGCAGACAGCGAGCGTAAAACAACGAGGAGTGGGGGCACAAATAAATAAATAAATCTTTAAAAAAAAAAAAAAAAAAAATATATATATATATATATATATATATAAAGAATTATATGCCACTAACAAGTGGAATTTATCCCAGGAATGCAAGGTTGGCTTACCATTGACAATTAATGTACTATACCATATCAAAATAATAAAGGACAAAAACTGCATGATGATATTTGTAGATGTAGAAAAGGCATTTCACAAAGTTCAACACCATTCATAATAAAAGCATTCAAAAAATTAAAAGAAAAGGGAACATTCTCAACCTGATAACCTATGAAAACTATACAACTAACATCATACTTAATCATGAAAAACTAAATGCTTTTCCCATACAATCAAGAACAAGACAAGATTGTTCACTTGCCACTTCTCTCCAGCATTGTTCTGTAGGTTGTAAGGCAGTGTAATTAAGCAAGAATAAGAAATAAAAGGCATTCAGATTGGAAAAGAATAAAAAGATCTCTGCAGAAGACATGACCTTGTATATAGAATATCCTAGGGAATCCACTAAAAAACTTTAAAAAGTAATAAATTGAGTTCAACAAGGTTGCAGGATACAAGATCAATATGCAAAAATCCAATAGAATTTCTACACGTAGCAATGAGAAATCTGAAAATTAAATCGGGAAAACAATTCCATTTATAATAGCATCAAAAACATAAAAGGGGGAGCAGATGTGGCTCAAGCGGTTGAGTGCCTGCTTCCCACATGAGAGGTTCTGGGTTCGGTATCCAGTGCCTCCTGAAAAAAAAAAAAAAAAAAACACACGAAAAAACAACTCAGGGAAGCCAATGTGGCTCAGTGGTTAAGAGCTGGCTCCCACATACAAGGTCCTGGATTCAATCCCCGGCACCTCAAAAACAAACAAACAAACAAAAAACATAAAAGGGTTAGGAATAACTTTAACAAAAGAGGTATACAACTTTTATTCTGAAAACTACAAAACGTTGAAAGAAATTAACAAAGACTTAAATACATGGAAAGACATCCAATATTCCTGGATCAGAAGACTTAATATTATTAAGATGGCAATACTTCCCAAATTAATCTACAGATTCAATAAGATCCCTGTTGAAATCCCAAATGACTTCTTGGCAAAAATTGATAAGCTAATCCTAAAATTCATATGGAAAGTCATGGGACCCAGAATAGCCAATCTTGAAAATAGAACAAAGGTGAAGGACTCCCACTTACCAATTTCGAAGCTTACTACAAAGCTACCCTAATCAAGACCAATTCATACAGCCAAAAGGAAGGACATATCATCAATGTAAGAAAATTAAACCCTCACTATTATAGTTAATTTTTCACAAGGTTATTAAGAGTGCTTAATGGGAAAAGAAGTCTTTTCAATAAATGGTGCTGAGACAACTGAATATCCACATGCAATAAAATGAAGCTGGACCTCTATATCATACCATATATAAAAATTACTGGGTCCAGTGCCCAGTTCTGAGCAACCAGCAGGACAATCTTAACAAGCCAAGTCAAGCCAAAAATCAAAGACCTGTGGTAACTCACAGCCTCCTGTCACTAAATCCCTAAAAAAGAGAAAGATATTGAGCATCTGAGTAAACTACATCCTAACCAGGTGCCTAAACACAAGCAAAAAATTAAGAGCCATACTAAGAAAATAGAAGACATGGTCCAAGAAAACAAATACATCAAAATCCCAGAAAAGATGCAGAATTTGAGAGAACTAATCAGCAAGATGAGCACAAATTTCTAAAATCAATTAATGATTTGAAAGACAATATAGTTAAAGAGATAAATGACATCAAGATGACATTGAGCGAATGCAAAGAAGAATCTGAAATCCTAAACAGAAAAGTAACAGAGCTCATGGGAATGAAAGACGTAACAGGTGAGATCAAAAACATATTTGAGGCATACAACAGCAGACTTAAAATGATAAAAGAAAGAATATGTGATACTGAAGACAGAACAGCTAAAACTGAAGAGAGAAAAGAACAGAGAGAAAAGAATGGAAAAAATTGAGCAGGGGCTCAGAGAGTTCAATGACAACACAAAATGCAACAACATACATGTCATGGGAGTTCCAGAAGGAGAAGAGAAGGGAAGAGGGGCCGAAAGAGTATTTGAGGAAACAATAGCTGAAAATTTCCCAACTCTCACGAAAGAAATTAACTTACATGTCCAAGAAGCACATCGTACCCCAATCAGAATAAATCCAAATAGACCTATGCCAAGACACATACTACTCAGAATGTCAAATGTCAAAGATAAAGAGAAATTTATCAGAGCAGCAAGAGAGAAGCAACCGATCACATACAAGGGAGGTCCAGGAAGACTTAGTGCAGATTTCTCTTCAGAAACAATGGAGGTGAGAAGACAGTGGTATGATACAATTAGGAAACTGAAAGAGAAAACCTGACAGCCAAGAATTCCTTATCCAGCAAGACTGTCCTTTAAATATGAAGGTGGGTATAAAATATTCACAAACAGAAACTAAGAGAGTTTGCAAAAAATAATCCACCTTTGCAGGAAATAATAAAGGAAGCCTTAGTGCCTGAAAGGAAAAGACAGAAGAGAGAGGCTTGGAGGAGAATATAGAAGAAAGAACAGCGGAAAGGATAACCAAAAGAGTAAAAAGACAGACGAAAACAAGATGACATATGAAAACAAAAGAATAAAATGGAGGAAGTAAATAGTGCATTTACAGTAATATCATTGAATGTGAATGGATTAAACTCCCCAATCAAAAGATACAGGCTGATAGAATGGATAAAAAAGCATGAGCCATCCAAATGCTGCTTACAAGAAACTCACCTTAGACCCAGAGATACAAACCGACTGAAAGTGAAAGGTTGGAAAAAGATATTCCACGTGAATAGTAACCAGAAAAGAGCAAGAGTAGCTATACTAATATCAGACAAAACAGACTTCAAATGCAAAAAAGTTATAAGAGATACAAAAGGCCATTATATATTAATAAAAAGGACGATCCACCAGGGAAGACATACCAGTCATAAATATCTACGCACCTAACCAGGGTGCCCCAAAATATATGAGACAAACTCTAGCAAAACTGAAGGGAGAAATAGATATTTCTACAATAATCGTTGGAGAATTCAACAACCCTCTCACATCATTAGATAGAAGAACTAGACAGAAGATCAACAAGGGAACAGAGAACTTGAACACAATGACAAACAAGTTATACCTAACATACATATACAGAGCACTGCATCCAAACTTAGCGGGTTATATATTCTTCTCAAGTGCCCATGGATCTTTCTCTAGGAGAGACCACATGTTAGGTCACAAAACAGCTCTCAATAAATATAAAAGATTGAAATTATACAAAGCACCTTCTCAGATCATAATGGAATGAAACTAGAAATCAGTAACAGACAGGAAAAAAGGAAATTTGCACATGTGTGGAGACTGAACAACACACTCCTAAATATAATCAGTGGGTCAAAGAAGAAATTGCAAGTGAAATCAGTAAATATATTGAGACAATTGAAAACGAGAACACAACTTATCAAAACGTATGGGATATAGCGAAGGCAGGCTTGAGACAGAAGTTTATAGCCCTAAATGCCTATATTAAAAAAACAAGAAAGAGCTAAACTCAAAGATTTAACTGAACAACTAGAGAAACTAGAAAAAGAACAGCAAACCAATCCCAAAGCAAGCAGAAGGAAAGAAATAATCAAGATTAGAGCAGAAATAAATGAAAATGAGAACAGAAAAACAATAGAGAAAATCAACAAAACCAAAAGCTAGTTCTTTGAGAAGATCATTAAAATTGACAAACACTTAGCTAGACTAACAAAGAAAAAAAGAGAGAAGATGCAAATAAATGCAATCAGAAATGAAAGGGGGAAGTTATAAATGACCCCACAAAAATAAAAAGAATAAGAGGATATTATGAGAAACTATATGCCAACAAGACAACCTAGATGAAATGGACAAATTTCTAGAAACGCACAACCAACCTACACTGATGCTACAAGAAATACAAGAACTTAACAAAACAATCACATTTAAAGAGATTGAATCCGTCATCAAAAATCTCCCAGCAAAGAAAATTTCAGGACCAGATGGCTTCACAGGTGAATTCTACCAAGCAATTCAAAAAGAATTAACACCAATCCTGTTTAAACTCTTCCAAAAAATTGAAGAGGAGGGAAAATTACACAACACATTTTATGAAGCCAACATCACCCTAATACCAAAGCCAAATAAAAGAATCTACAAGAAAAGAAAATTACAGACCAATCTCTCTAATCATAGATGCAAAAATTCTCAACAAAATACTTGCAAATAAAATCCAACACCATATCAAAAGACTTATACATCACGACTAAGTGGGATTTATTCCTGGTATGCAAGGCTGATTCAACATAAAAAAAATCAATGTAATACACCACATTAACAAATTGAAGGAAAAAAACCACATGATCATCTCAATAGATGCAGAAAAAGGCATTCGACAAAATACAGCATCTGTTTTTTATAAAAACACTTTAAAAGATAGGAATAGAAGGAAAATTCCTCAATATGATAAAAGGCATATATGAAAAACACACAGCCAACATCATACTCAATGGGGAATGGTTGAAAGCGTTCCCTCTAAGATTGGGAACAAGACAAGGATGCCTACTGTCACCATTGTTATTCAACATTGTACTAGAAGTTCTAGCTAGGGCAACTAGACAAGAAAAAAAAATTAAATGCATCCAAATAGGAAAAGAGAAAGTAAAACTCTCACTGTTTGTGGATGACATGATCCTGTACTTAGAAAATCCTCAAGTATCCACGACAAAGCTACTTGAGCTAATAAGTTCAGCAAAGTGGCAGGATACAATATCAACATGCAAAAATCAGTAAGGTTTTTGTACACTAGTACTGAACAAAATGAGGAGGAAATCAGGGGGAAAATTCCATTTTCAATAGCAACAAAAATAGTCAAAAACCTAGGAGTTGATTTAACCAAAGAAGTACAGGATCTATATGCAGAAAACTACAAAACAAAATAAAAGAAATTTTAAAAGACCTAAATAAATGGAAAGACATTCCATGTTCACGAATTGGAAGAATAAATATCGTGAAGATGTCAATCTTGCCCAAACTGATTTATAGATTCAATGCAATACCAATCAAAATCCCAACAGCTTACTTTACAGAATTAGAGAAGGCAATTACCAAATTCATCCGGAAGAGTAAGTGCACCAGAATAGCCAAAAGTATTCTAAAAAAGAAGAGCGACGTGGGAGGAATTTCATTGTCTGACCTTGAAACATATTACAAAGCTACAGTGGTCAAAACAGCATGGTACTGGCATAAAGATAGACACATTGATCAGTGGAATAGAATTGAGAACCCAGAAATATACCCTCACCTATACAGTCAACTGGTTTTTGACAAACCTACCAAGTCCATGCTGATGGGAAAAAACAGTCTCTTCAACTAATGGTGTTAGGAGAACTGGATATCTATAACCAAAAGAATGAAAGAGGACCCCTATCTCACCCCCTATATAAGAATGAACTCAAAATGGATCAAAGATCTAAATATAAAAGCCAGGACCATAAAACTCCTAGAATAAAATGTAGGGAAACATCTTCAAAGTCTTGTAGTAGGTGGTGGTTTCTTGAACCTTACACCCAAAGCACATGCAACAAAAGAAAAAATAGATAAATTGGACCTCCTCAAAATTAAACACTTTTGCACCTCACAGGACTTTGTCAGAAGGGTGAAAAGGCAGCCAACTAAATGGGAAAAAATATTTGGAAATCACATATCTGATAAGGGTTTAATATCCAGGATCTATAAAGAGATGTTACAACTCAACAATAAGAAGACAACGACCCAATTAAAAAACTGGGCAAAAGACTTGAATAGACATTTCTCCAAAGAAAAATACAAATGGCAAAAAAACACATGAAGAAATGCTCAACATCACTCATGATTAGGGAAATGCAAATCAAAACTACAATGAGTTATCATTTCACACCTATCAGAATGACCACTATTAAAAAGACAGAGAACTACAAGTGTTGGAGAGGATGTGGCGAGATAGAAACACTTCTTCACTCTTGGTGGAAATGCAGAATGGTACAGCCACTGTGGAGGACTGTTTGGCAGTTCTTAAAGAAGTTGAATATAGACTTGCCATGTGACCTGGCAATACCACTACTGGGTATATACCCAGTAGAATTGAGAGCAGTGACACGATTAGACATCTGTACACCAATGTTCATAGCAACATTATTCACCATTCCCAAAAGCTGGAAACAACCCAGGTGTCCATCAACAGATGAATGGATAAACAAACTGTGGTCTATTCACACGATGGAATATTATGCAGCTATAATAAGAAATGAAGTCATAAAGCATATGACAACATGGATGAATCTGGAGGACATTATGTTGAGCGAAGCAAGCCAGACACAAAAGGACAAATACTGTATGAATGAATTACTATGAACCAAATATATTGTGTAACATATTGTTTGATTCAAAAAGTATCCGTTACATTTAACTGAGAAATGTATATATTTATTCATCTGTGTTTACTTTTTAATTTTTATATTTTCAATTATTAAATGTACAAAAGAAAGTGAAAAAAAAAAAGATACCAATCAAAGAAATGAAAATGCAACCCATAGAACAGGAAGAAAATTTTTGTAAATCATATATCTGATAAGGGACTTGTATATAGAATACAGAAGAACGATTAATCAATAATAAAAAGACACATAGCCTAATTAAAAACGCACAAGGAATCTGATTAGACATTTCCCCAAAGAAGATATACAAATGGCCAACAAGCACATGAAAAATGTGCAGCATCAACAGCCATTAGGGAAATGCAAACTAAAACCTCAATGAGATAACATTTTATACCCTCTAGATTGGCTATAATCAAACCGTCAGATAATAACAAGTGTTGGGGAGGATGGAGAGAAATTGGAACCTTCATACACTGCTTGTGGAAATGTAAAATGGTGCAGCCACTCTGGAAAACAGTCTGTCAGTTCTTCAAAAGGTCAAACATAATGTCACCACATGATCCAGTAATTCCACTCCTAAATATATACCCAAGAGAGATGAAAGCTTAAGTTCACATAAAAACTTGACACAAATGTTCATAGAAGCATTATTCACAACAGCCAAAAGGTAGAAACAGCCCAAATGTTCTTCAACTGATAAATGGATAAACAAAATGTGGCATATCCATACAATGCATTATTTAGCAGTAAAAATAAATGATATTCTGAAACATGCTATGACATGGATGACTCTTGAAAAGATTTGCTAAGTGAAAGAATCCAGTCACAAAGGACCACAAATTGTATGATTTGATTCAAATGAAATGTCCATAAGAGGGAAATCTATAGATATAGAAAAGTGTTTACCGAGTGCTAGGGGAGATGGAGGAATTAGGGAGTGATAGCTAAGGGGTGCAGTGTTTCTTTTTGGGATAATGAAAAATGTTCTAAAATCGATTGGTGATGGATGCACAAAGCCATTAACTGTACACTGTAAATGGGTGATTTATATGGTATTTGAATTACATCTCAGTGAATTTGTTAAAAAAAAGACAGAGAAATTGAAAAAAAAGTGCCCAAATCTTTTAGAAGTACATATTATGGTTGAAATTATGTAACATTTGGTATTTGCTTCAAAATAATTGGCAGATGTAAAACTGGGTGGGAGCACAGATCAAACTGGATGATGAGTAGATTGGGGTTCATTATATTATTCTTTCTTCTTTTGTATGTTTGGAACGTTCTCACTAGCTTGTAGTCTGTCTTCCTATGGTCTAGGGAATCTCAGGCATAGAACTTGGATTAGGGTGGCCTCAGACAAATAGCACCCATAGGTACTTGTGAGATGCACATGAAAATCTTCTACACGGGGAGATACCATTTTAGTTTTCAAATTACTTCTACAAATAATATTCCAAGTGTACAGCCCATGGTCAAAGACAATCAGGCATACCAAGAAATGAGGAATATACAGCAAAAAGTAGGCAACTGAGACAGACCCACAAAAATTTCAGATATTGGAATTATCAGACACAGATTATAAAGCAATGATTGCTGAGCTTAAAGAAATAAAAACCAGACTTGAAATGATAAAAAGTAACATAGCAAAATAGCAATGAGAAATGATATGGAATGATCTGCAAGATGTAGTAAAGAAAAAAAAAGTAAGATACAGAAGAGTGTATTTAGTGTAATACCTTTTATATAAAGGTTGATGAGAATGCAAATACATATACATTCTTATTTGTGAAAGGAAATACTGGATGGAAAAAAAACAAAAAGTAATAATAATGGCTACCTATAGGAAGAATAAGAGAACAGATGGAAGAGGCAAGTATGGAACTAAGATTTCCATAGTTTTCTATTTGGAATCATGTAAAGGTTTTACATATTCAAAGAATAAAATTAAAGAAAAAAGAAAAAAGCAATCCATAAAACATGAAAACAAACAGAAACAAATGTACCTAACTGTAGGTATGTGCACTGCACATTCTTAGTAGGATTTAGTCTAGGGGCATAAAGTCCTAAAAACATTTAAAATGTTATCTAGTAGTCTCATTATTAGTAGTAATATGAGTAATTACTAATTTGAAACAATTTTTGTATGCTATATTTGATAAAACAAGCATGTTATTAAGAGGCAAGGAGAGGAGGGGAAGGAAGGGCAATCAGTAAACCACTAAACTATACTCTTCTCAATGTACTTAAAAAACAAGTTTTATTCAGATATTAAAATCAATCAATTTTTCGAAAGCCTACATATTACTTTTTTCACCATCTGGTTTTTTACTACTTTTAAAACCCTCATCTTATGCTATTCTGTAGTCAAACCCAGTGCCTTTCAACCCTTGTCATATATCAGAATTTCTATATTAAAAAAACAGATCCTGGGTATCACCCAAGAGTTATAAAATCAATTTCAGGGTAGAAAATATCCTGAGTAATTCTATGAGGCAGGGTGGAATCACTACTCTGGTCCTATAAATCTACTTCAAGTTCCTCAAACATGGCATGTACTAACATAGGGATCAGCAAATCACAGCCCATGGCCCAAATATAGCCCAACACTTGACTATGTAAATGAAGTTTCTTATTTTTTATTTTTTTATTAGAGAAGTTGTGAGCTTACAAAACAATCGTGCATAATATGCAGAATCCCCATACATCACCCCTCCACCAACACCTTGTATTGTTGTGGAACATTTGTTAAAGATTATGAAAGATAAAGTTTTAATGGTACACAGCCATGCTCATTTGTTTAATCATTGTCTATGGCTGCTTTCATGTTACAACAGCAAAGCTGAGTAGTATTGACAGAGACTACATAGCCTGCAAACCCTAAAATATTTATTATCTGGCCTTCTGCAGAAAAAGTTTGCTGACCCCTGCTCTAAGTCTGCACCTTTGCTCAAATACTGCTCCTGTCTTGGCAAGCTCACATTCAACCTTCAAAACTTACTAGCATCACTTCTGTGAAGCCTGAATGGGTTAGCATTCCCTGCATATTTTTTCACTGTCCCCTGTAATTTCCCCATTACATTGCTCTTTATACTTTATGCCTAGACATCTGTTTAATGAGTGCCTCCCCAACTAGACTGAAGCTCTGTGCAGGCAACACTAGATTTGTCTTGTTTACCAGTGTGTAGTTCACTGTATGCATATATTAAACAAGGATTCAATGAGTATTTCCCCCACCCTGTATAGCTTTTTTTTCCCCATCTTGTTACATTTTTTCAATGTTTCAGCCCTTTAAAGCAATTCTGAATCTGAATTCTATCAATGTATTGGTAATCCCACCCTGCTGTGTTGTTATGCCCACTATTCAAGTTCTTCTTCCCCAAGTCATTGATAATGCTAGAAACAACAGGGCTGAGAATAAAGTACTATGAACCCCCCACACATACACATATACCAATATTGATATCAATTCACTAAATCAGCAGTCTTTGGCTAAGAATCTAACTCTAATTATACTATTATCTAACCTATATTTTCCATTTTGTGTACAAGGGTTTTTATGAGTGCTTCCACTTCTCTGAAGCCTTTCCTTGTCTGACAATCTCCACCCAAACAGAACTGAATTAATCCCATTTTCCCCACGATTGACCCTTTTTTCACTTCACCACACTGTATTGTAGCTATTTATTTTTAATTCTGTCTCTGCTGCAAGCCCACGCTCTCTGAGGTTGCAGAGACTTAGTTAACTTTGAATCCCTAGAACCTAGCACAATGCTCAAAATTTAGTTGGCACTCAAAAAAGAAAAAAACTACTAGGTAATTCAAACACACTAAAAATTTATGGCATTTCCTATTTTTGCCATCATGGTATTCCTATATAAAATAAAATGAATCCTTTCTATACCCTTACCTGCAGAAAGGAAACAGCATAACTCAATAGAGCAGGGTGATGGACTAGATTTAAGCTGCTTTTATATTCAGCTATTCCAGCTCTTTCTAACATTTCAGGGTCAATATGTATTCCTTTATGGTAGAGACCTTTCTGGAAAGGTTTGGATGTCCATAGGCAACTAACCATGGTTGTCAAATAGTGGTTAAATTCTTGATATGTCTTGCTGTTGAAATTGAACTCTGATTTTGCCTATTGGAAAAGAAAAAAAAGTCACTATCTTCTCTTCTCCTTTCCCTTCTTATCCCCAACACAACATATATATCTATAATCAATTTTTAAACAATGGTGATTTAACACAGAGGTTTATCATCCATACCTTTTGTACTAACTCATTTTTCTTTGCAGCAGTCAAATTTTTATGATACCTAATAGGAAGAACAAATAGAATGAAACTTTTAATATTAAATGCCTTTGAAAGCTAAACATAAACAAAAGTGTACATTTTAAATGTAAATATATACAAATGTGTAGATATGTAAAATGCCAGTTGTCTCCTTAAGGTTTTATCCTTTTGTGGTACATTCGCCTCTCAAAGAATAAAAACTGAAAAGAGGTCCAATATTGAGTTGTATATTTAATACATGCACTTACCTGTTTGTAAATTATACCTCTATAAAAAAAGAAAAAAACAATGAAGGAAATGCTTTTAATACTTAACAATTAAAAAATTGTTGCTTACTGGGTATAAGGTTTCCTGTTTGGGGTGATGAAAAAGTTTTGGTAATGGATGGTGATGTTGGTAGCACAATATTGGGAATGTAATTAATATCACTGAATTATACACATGAAAGTGGCTAAAATGGGAAATTTTGTGATATATATATATATATGTCACTACAATAAAAATAAAAACATCTCAAAATTAACAGAGACTCAAAAGCAGTCAGTTGCTGATACAGAACAACTTTTCTTAATGTGAGAAAAATGGTGTAGCAGAAAGGATGAATGGGAAATTTAGAAATGCAAATTTTTCCTTGACTGATAAATAGAGGTCGTTTTTTTAACATTTTAACCTTGAGATAGTCATACAAGTTATGCTAAAAGGATCTAGTTTTAGACAACTTTTTAAGATACATAGTATGGGGAAGTGAATGTGGTTTAAGCGATTGGGCTCCTGTCTACCATATGGGAGGCTCCAGGTTCATTTCTCGGGGCCCCCTGGTGAAGGCAAGCTGGCCTGCGCCTCGGAGAGCTGACAGCCCGTGCCACAGAGAGCTGGCACAGCAAGATGAAGCAACAAAAGGGAGATGCAGAGGAGAGACAGTGAAAGACACAGAAGACCAGGGAGATGAGCTGGCTCAAGCAATTGAGTGCCTCTCTCCCACACCAGAGGTCATGGGATTGGTTAACGGTGCCTCCTAAAAGAGAGAGACAAGAAGAAAAGACAAGGAGACACAGAAAGAACACACAGAGAATGGACACAGAGAGCAGACAGCGAGCACAAACAACAAGGGGGGGAAATCACCAAAAAAAAAGATGCATAGTATGATTTCTGAAAAGAGTAATTTTAGTCCATAAGTGAAAGAATTAGAGGGGATCAGACAGTTATATGAACTGCTGACAGTTTTATATAATTGGCAATAACTCCTTTATCTCCCAGAAAATGTTCTTTTTACTAAAGAAGCTACGTAGATCTAAACCAGTTGTTAGCAAATGACTAATTTTTTATAAGACAAAGTTATTAGAATTAACAATGTTGAATGCAGCAGTACCCTTGGGTAAAAGATCCTTAACTATGAATCTTTTATTCCATATTGCTCACAGTGACATTTAAAAAATGACACAACTATCATAGCCTCATAGTGGAAGGTCATGCTTAAAAGAAAGTCATCTTTCCTATTTTCATATAGGCCCTGGGAGCAAATGGGTATGGAATTATAATTGAAAAATAAAGATAGAATTATCATGTACTAATTCATAAAAATGGCAAAAATGCTTTGTACCTGTGCATAATATAACAGATCTGGTTCAGGATACTCGAATCCAGGCTGAGGAGTGCTGGATAGAAGACCCCAGGAGGAAACAACACCACTAATGGAAGGTTATAATTTACATATATGTCACATACCTTTTGGGAAGAAAAATAACATCAGTGTGTGTGTGTGTGTATTATTCCCCAGAACCCCTCAACCAAGTTCACCCAAAGAATCATCAGTGTAAGGTAAACAATAATATAACATAGGTTAAGGGATTGACAAATTCAGAAATAGAATAGATAGCCACAAGCCTGCTTAAAAATGTACCTCATCATACATCAACCTTTACGATAGAGCATTATTTCTAGAACATCATTATTCAAATCTTTAATGTTTCTTTCTGGGGCAGAAGCTTAGAGTTGGGGGAGTAGGGAAACAGGGTAAAGGAAAGGAACATTAGTTTTTCCTTAAGACCCATAAATGCTTATCATATTACATAGCAGTCAACCTAGAAAAGAAAGGAATATGCTTCAAAGCAAATATAACACAAGAGAACTAAGTATTAGCGAAAGGAGAAAACCAGGAAAATTTAAATTAGTGGGCACTTTCTGAATAATAGCTCTGTCTTGGTCAAATACCTAAGACAACAGAAGAGGACCAGACTCATAAAAGTATTAGGTACTGGGAGAAATAAGGCAGCTGAAGATGGAAGTGGAAATCTGAAGAAACAAGGAGGTATTTTTGGTTTTTGCCAAGGGTTGGCATGGGAAAAGGATGAGCAAAAAGTGGTGCCAGAGACAAACTTCTGTTTAGGGCCACATTATTAAAGGTGAATGCCTATTAAAGTAGTACCTGGACAAGAAAAGAAGCATTTGTTTTCCTACTTTGCTTTATGAAAGTCTGTTATCTAGGCAAGAATATAATCATTAACTTCAAAAGGTGTAGCTTATTTTAACTATGCTAATAAGGTCATAACTATGGTAATTGTTGTACATAAAATTTAAATCATAGGCCACTTAAAATGAATAGCCATTACAAGAATCTAAATAGAGAAAATGTGATATATATTACCTTCTCATAGAAATCCAAAATAAAGTGCAGCAAGAAAGTACTGTTGCTCTCCAAACGCATTGCAGTAGTGGACAACCACCCTACATAGTGAATCAGTTGAGACACAGAGTTCATGGATCCACCTAAAGTTGTCTCTCTGTGATAAGACACCATGACATTCCGATCCATATTAGCAAAAGTGTTTACAATTTCCAAGCTAAAGCTGGATAATACGTAGCAAAGAGTTGATAGGCATTTCAGAAAATTCCTCCAACGTATAATTTTTTTTTTTTTTTTTTAAAGCCAGAGTGCTTACGCTTAAAATTACACTTAGGGAGTAGATGCGGCTCAAGCAATTGAACACCCGATTCCCACATGGGAGGTCCTGGGTTCGATCCCTGCTGCCCCCTAAAAACAAAAACACAAACAACAAGCAAACAGAAGAAGGAGCCAACTCAGGGGAGCTGATGTGGCTCAGTGGTTGAGCGCCAGCTTCCCACATATGAGGTCCGGAGTTCAATCCCCAGCCCCAGTACCTCAAAGAAAAAAAAAAAAAACTATACCTAGTCAACTCAGACAAACTTTAGATAATGTTACCAATGCCCAGGGTCCAGCTATTCAGCATATTATTAGAGTCTAGTAGTTGATAAGCTTTGAACCCTGGAAATCCTTGAGGGACAGATACATAAAAATCACTAGAAAATGCAAGGGGAGCACACCAATGTACATAGCGGCATTATTCACAATTGCCAAAAGATGGAAACAACCAAAACTAGATAAAATTTGGTATATCCATTCAATGGAATATTATTCAGCTGTAAGAAGGAATGAAGTCCTGATGCATGTGACAACATAATGAATCATGCGGACATTACGTTTAGTAAAATAAGTCAGACACAAAAGGACAAATGTTGTATGGTCTCATTAACATGAGTTAATTATAATGAATAAACTCATAGAGTTAAATCTACAGTATATGTTACCAGGAGATAGAATGAGGGTAGAGAATGGGGAGCTAATGCTTAACATGTACAGAATTTTTAATAAAATGTTTGGAAAAGGATAGAGGTGATGATAGCACATTATTGTAAGTATAATTAACAACACTGATTTAAGGGTGTGATTGTAGTTGAAAGGGGAAGTTTAGGGTTGTATAAGGAAAGCTAGAAGACAAAGTTGGGACTGTATAACATAGTGAACCCCTGTTGTGGATGATTACTATAGTCAAGAGTACAAATATAAGAATGTTCTTTTATGAACTATAACAAATGTATGTCACTATTACAATGTGTTAACAATAGCGTGGTATATAGGAAAAATACAATTAATGCAAATTATCAGCTATAGCTAACAGTAACATTTTTCTATTTTTTTCATCAATTGCAACAAAGGTACTACACCAGTGCTAAGGAACAATAGTAGGGGAGTAAAAGGGGTAGGGGATTTTTCTTTTTGGAGTAATGAAAATGTTCTAAAATTGATTGTGGTGATGAACACATAACTCTGTGATTGTACTGAAAACCACTGATTTTACATTTTGGATAGAATGTATAGTGTGTGAATAAAACTGTTTTAAAAAAGTTAAGGCGCTTTCAGGCGGCCAAGATGGCGTTGGTGTAGGAGGGCGCACACTGCAAGCTCCCAGAGCAAGGCGGATTGGGGACGGGGTCCTGCCCGGGGGTCTGTGCTGTGCACGCGTGGAGTGAGAGGCTTGGGACATCTATCTGCGTGGATCGGCGGCGTGGACCAAAAGGTGGAGATTCCTGAGTTTTGAGGCTGCCGGTGGAGGTTGGCACAGGCAGCTGAGCCCCGCGGTTAGGGAAAAAAAAATAAAACGGCCATTTTGAGCCGTGGGCAGGGCAAAAAAGTTTTATTTCCTGGGGATCTGGCTGCCTGGCGCCCCTTGGACCTTGTGTGAACAGAGCAAACGAGCTAATCAGCACCCAGTGAACCGGAGGGGGAATTTTGGTCGGGAAACGTAGCTGATTTCCCTAGCCACCCAGGGATAAGACCCAGGCTGCTGCAGAGCCAGGAGGAAGGGACACTTCCCAAAAAAGGGAGGGTTCGGTTGGAAGACAGGGAAGGGTATTTTATATTTTTAGACATTGATCTGGCTGCCTGCACCGCCCAATAGCTTTCGGGAGCAGATAAGCCGACCTGAAGCACCGTTAGGCTGAGAGCAGACGCGAATCTGCACTCAAACTGATTTACTGAGCAGCCCAGTGACACTCGAGCTCGGCGCCAGAAGGGGCAGAATCCGCACTCCTCACCGACTAACATCAGAGCTTCAGCTAACCTGGGGAGTCCGGAAAGTGGGACGTGCTTGATTAATTTCCACGGGCCCAGTTAGGGTCCCTTCCGTAAGGGGGTTGGTCTAGAGGAGGAATTATTTTGGGTCCTGCATTTGGCTTAAAAAAAAAAAAAAAAAAAAAAAAAGTGAGGTCACCTCAACAAATGAAAAATAGATTCTTTTTAATTTAGTTTGATAGCTAAAAGCTGCTTCAGGACCTGCATATAGAACCCTGTGAGGAAATTCATTGATAAAAACAAGTAGGCAGAAAGGATCCACGTGGACCCTAGGGGAATCATTGACCCCCCCTTAGCTCTGTTTGACTGCTTGCCTGTGTGGATCTTTGGTTTCTCTCTATTACTTTATGGTCTATTGCTATTATTTCCGTTTTCCTCTCCCCTTCCTTTTTCCTTCTATTTTTTTTTTTTTAAATAGGTGCTGCCAGCTGGTCGCTTATTTGCTGGGCTTCTTATTCAGTAATTTCCCACTCGCTGTATATACTGATTCTGTATTACAAACTATCGCTTATCCTTCCTGCATCTTTCTGCCTTCTGTTTTCTGTTGCGGCTCTTAGAGACAACATTTTTTCATAGGCCCACAACTTAAGGGTGTCAATTTCTATCCCATCTATTTTGTTTTCTTCTTCCTTTTTTTTCTTTTTTTTTTTTATTAGAATTAACTTTTTCCTTTCAGACCTTTCTCTACTATTTCTCTCCCTCCTCATAATTCTAGCCTCCTAAATCACTATATATATATATTCCTCCATTTGTTTTCCCAGTCCACTGTAGGAACTCCATATTTTTTCCTAGTACTCTACACTGCCTACACAAGTTAAATATTCATCTCATTAAGTCTCATTTTACCCCTCTTCTAACTTTTATCAATATTTCTATTATCCTTCTGCCTTCCTTACATCTTTTGATTCCTCTGGCCCTAACCTTTTGCCTTCAAGGGAACATAGAAAGAAGCAAGGAAATAAAATAAGAAGAAAAACTGCCAAAGAGAAAACTTAACTCACACGCAGAGCCAACAGCTAAATAAAATTCTAGAGCATAGAGAAAAGCTAATCAACTGAACAAACCCATCAAGATAATATGATGACCAGAGGGCAACAGAAAAATACAAATGACTCTGAGAAACTGGAAAACATGGACCAGTCCAGTGCACAAAATAAAAACCAGGAAGCAATGCAGTACATCGAACAACTAATCAAAGCTATCCAAACAAATATCATGGACCAACTTAAAGAACTGAAGGAAGAGATTAAGGATATAAAGAAGACACTGGGAGAACATACTGAAGAAATAGCTAACAAACCTAAAAAGGTAATGGATATGATGGCGAACAAAGACACAAGTCAAGAAATGAAAAAGACGCTGGACTCACATGGCAGCAGAATTGAACAGGCAGAGGAAAGAATTAGTGATATGGAAGACAATAAATACAGTTGAAATCAAAGAGATTGTAGAAAAGATAGACAAAAAGATAGAAAAAAACCAGTATGGTCTCAGGGAATTAACCGATAATGCAAGACGCACAAACATACGCATTATGGGCATCCCAGAAGGAGAAGAGAAGGGAAAGGGAACAGAAGGAGTGTTGAAGGAAGTTATGGCTGAAAACTTCCCAACTCTATTCAGAGAGATGGATGTGCAGATCCAGGAAGCACAGCGCACCCCAAATAGTATAAATCCCAACAGGCCAACTCTAAGACATATACTTGTCAAATTGTCCAATGCTCAAGACAAAGAGAAAATACTCAAGGCAGCAAGAGAAAAGAGAACCATCACATACAAGGGAAGCACAATAAGATTAAGTGCTGATTTCTCAGCTGAAACCATGGAGGCAAGAAGACAGTGGTATGACATAGTCAAAACACTAAAAGAAAAAAACTTCCAGCCACGAATTCTCTATCCAGCAAAATTGGCATTCAAAAATGATGGAGAGTTCAAAATATTCACAGATAAACAGCAATTAAGAGAGTATGTCAAGAAGAAACCAGCACTTCAAGAAATACTAAAGGAATCTCTACAAGTTGAAAGGAAAAAACAAAGGAGAGTTGGAGGAGAGTTTAAAAACAACTGAAAACTCAAAAAGAGAGACAAAACAACATATGACATACAATAACCCAAAGAAAAAATGACTGAAGTAAGAAATTCGTTACGAGTAATAACACTGAATGTTAATGGATTAAATTCACCAATCAAAAGACACAGATTGGCAGAATGGATAAGAAAATATGATCCATCTATATGCTGTCTACAAGAAACCCACCTTCGGCCCAGGGATTCAAGGAGGCTGAAAGTGAATGGCTGGAAAACCATTTTACAAGCTAACAATAGCCAAAAAAGGGCAGGAGTAACTATTCTAATATCAGACAAAATAGACTTTAAATGCAAAACTATTGTAAGAGACAAAGATGGACACTACATATTAGTAAAAGGAGTAATCTCTCAAGAAGAGAGAACAATCATCAACATTTACGCACCTAATCGAGGTGCCTCAAAATACGTGCGGCAAACTCTGGAAAAACTAAGAGGAGAAATAAATTCTTCTACAATTATAGCAGGGGACTTCAACACACCACTATCATCATTAGACAGAACATCTAGGCAGAGAATCAATAAAGAAACTAAGGCACTCAACAATACATTAGAAGATTTGGACTTAATAGACATATACAGAACACTACACCCAAATACAGCGGGATTTACATTCTTCTCCAGTGCACATGGAACATACTCCAAAATAGACCACATGCTAGGACACAAAACAACACTCAATGAATTCAGAAAGATTGAGATAATACAAAGTAATTTCTCTGACCACAACGGAATGAAGTTGGAAATCACTAAGGGCCAGAGAAACAGGTTAGGCACAAGGATATGGAAGTTAAACAACACACTCTTAGATAAACAGTGGGTCAAAGAGGAAATTTCAAAAGAAATCAGTAACTACCTTGAAACTAATGAAAACAACATCACAACATATCAAAACCTATGGGATGCAGCGAAAGCAGTCCTGAGAGGGAAGTTCATAGCCATAAATTCATATATTAAAAAAGAAGAAAGAGCTAAAATTGAAGACCTAACTGCACACTTGGAGGAATTGGAAAAACAACAACAAACTAAACCTAAAGGAAGTAGAAAACAGGAAATAACCAAGATTAGAGCAGAACTAAATGAAATAGAGAATAAGAAAGCACTGGAAACAATAAACAAAACCAAAAGCTAGTTCTTCGAGAATATCAACAAAATTGACAAACCCTTAGCCAGACTAACAAAGAAAAAGAGAGAACAGATGCAAATACATAAAATAAGGAATGAGCAAGGTGATATCACTACTGACCCCACAGAAATAAAGAGTATCATAAGAGGA
>JAKSZT010054494.1:1574338-1671766 GCA_026826555.1 Tolypeutes matacus | reverse complement strand
TAAAAAGCACATGAAAAAATGCTCAACATCACTTGCTATCAGGGAAATGCAAATCAAAACTACAATGAGATACCATCTTACACCCATCAGAATGGCAGCTATTAAAAAAACAGGAGACACTAAATGTTGGAGAGGATGTGGAGGAATAGGAACCCTCATCCACTGCAGGTGGGACTGCAGTATGGTCCAGCCACTGTGGAGGACAGTTTGGCGGTTCCTCAGAAAACTAGCAATAGATCTTCCGTATGATCCAGCAATTCCACTGCTGGGTATATACCCAGAAGAACTGAAAACAAAAATACAAACAGATATATGCACACCAATGTTCATAGCGGCATTGTTCACCATTTCCAAAAGTTGGAATCAGCCCCCGTGCCCATCAACAGACGAATGGATAAGCAAAATGTGGTACATACATACAATGGAATATTATTCAGCTGTAAGAAGGAACAAAGTGCTAACACATGGAATAACGTGGATGAATCTTGAAGACCTTATATTGAGTGAAGCAAGCCAGGCACTGAAGGATGAACAGTATATGAACTCACTGATCTGAACTGAGGAAAGTGAGCAGTCTCTGAGAACCACTGTCTGAAAGATAGGTTAACAAAGGAGAGTAAGAGAAGAGCAGGCTTTGAGCCATCGCCCATATGGACATAATCTATGGTAAAGGGATAGAGTGTGGTTGCATGTTGGGGGATGGGGCAGATGAGTGGTGGTGTTTCTGGGTTTGGTGGTGCAGCACTGGGGGGTGGGTGGATTAGGAAGGGCTGGTTCAAATCCCCAGGGCATGTAACTGTGAATCTTGACATTTCATGGGTTGGGAGAGGGGGGTATCATGGGCCCTGGGGGTCTGGGGAGAAGGGAACAGTCAAGATGTAATGGGTTGTTTGGTGGTCATGCGGAAGGTTTTTCATTACCTTACAGTAATGGACACAGGACATGGTAAATATCTTCAAAATTATTAAATTGTATCATCTAAATTGTAAACTATACTGTAAATCACTGACAATGTTTAGTTGCTATATTTTGCTATCTGCATAACAGTTATAACAATGCTAACAACGAAAAAAAAGGGGGGGGGTTAATATGGGGTGGGGAAGGTGGGGTGGTTTGGCATCTGGGAGTCTCCGGCACTCCGTGTGTGACTTTGCTGTGACCTAAAACTTCTTTGAAAATTAAATGAAAAATTGGGAGACAATGGGGATTGAGAGGAGCAAGGTGTTATGGCACACCAGACATCCGATAACACAGTGATAAAGGGAAGGAAAAAAGGGAAAAAAGAAAAGAGAAAGGAAAAAAAATGAATATGTGTATATATATATATTTTAAAGACATTTCCTTTGCTTTTTTGCCCATTTTTTGAATGTCCCAATCCACTAATTATATTTTATTTTGTTTTGTTCTTTGTTTGAAAATTTGTTTTTTTTTTCCTTCTTTTTTTTTTTTTTCCGAGTTTCCTTATGTTTGTCTCTTGCATGTAAGCTTATCACACTTGTTTCTTTTTCCTAGTAAGTGTATTTGATTATTTTATGGACTAAATGTTCATGGAGGATTTGGATCACAGAAGGGTTACAATGTGTACTGCGGGGGATTATTGGGGGGGGGTATCTGGGGGGGTTTCGTGGGGATTGGTTCATCCGAATATACATGAAAGATATACAAAATCATTCAATGGATCGGCGGATGGGGCATGGTCACGATTGGTGGATAATCACACAATAAATGAGGGAATCTGAATTCCTAGCCTGGAGAGCTCTGCCACAGTCTACAAGGGAGCAACAATAGTCCTCTGAGTGTAGGGACAGTGCCTGTCAAAATAGGATGACCCACTGATTTTTTTTAATTTTTTATTGATGACTACCCTTGTGATTCTTTGCTCTTGTAAATGAGACTTAGCCTGCAGTTGTGGGGTGCCGAAGGGTTGCCACCTGAGAGCCTCCTTGTTGCTCAAATGTGGCCTCTCTCTAAGCCAAACTCAGCATATGATTGCATTACCTTCCCCCAACGTGGGACATGACTCCCGGGGATGAGCCTCCCTGGCAACGAGGGATTAATACCAAGTGCCAACTGGCAGCTTTGCGCAGTGGCAGTATCGTAGCCAATGAGGTTTATCCGAGGCACGATTATTGCTAATTGAAAACTTTTCCCAAGTGCCAACTGGCCACACAACTGGAAAAAGACCTTGAATAAAAGGGGGAAATGGTAAAGACAAATGAGTTCAAGTGGCTAAGAGACTTCAAAGAGAGTCGGGAGGTGTCCCAGAGGTAACTCTTACGCACACCTCAGTAGGAGCTCATAGAACATCTAAGTGCCTATCACCCCACTCAGTGGGGTTCCTGAGAGCTCCAGAGACACCCTGGTCCTATATAAGGGGGGATAGCCCCAGAGACTGATGCCTTATCAGTGGGTTCTATTTTGGAATCTGTGCTCCTGAGAGTGACAGAATTAGACTCAAATAAGTCCTCCCTGCACATGGTTCACCAGTCCCTTCTATTCAAACTTATATGTGATGCTGGAGTTTTTAGGTATACTTCCAGAGACTGGAGCCTCCCGCCTACCTATGTGTCAGGTGTGCATGAAATCTAGGTGGAGCTGCAACTCCTACCCTACAGCTCAATGGACTCATCCAAGTCACCTGGTGAGGAGACAACGATGGGCAATGTCCATCCCAGGGAATGGAGAGGGCCTGCATCTGCAGGCAGGATCATCCCACCCACCATATCCATGGGATATAAGCCCTCTCTCACTTGGAGTTGGAGTGGACATCACCATCCCAGTCCCCTCAGGATTGGGGGAAGAACTATGGACTAGAGTGGACTTGATGGTATTCTCTTGTTCACATATGGTGATTCTAGCAATGCAAGAAATTATAACAATGAGGTGGAGCCAGTGGCCACTTGACACTTTTGGGGTAGGGAGGGGACGAGTAGTTGAAATACAGTGGCTTCTTTGGGAGTTGGAGGTTGTCCTGAGTACTGTTGTGCCAACGGATGTAGGCCATTTTAAATCAGCACACACCACTCAGAACTGAGTGGGAGAGAGTGTGGTCTACGGTGTGAACTGTGGTCTATGGTTGGTGGCAAGGCTCCAGGATGTGTAAGTTCATTGAGGGTGGTGGGCCACACTGTGGGAGATGTTTGTGTGGGATGTGGTGGGAGGTGTGGGAGGTGGGCAACATGGGAATCCCAGTGGGTTCCGTGTAATATTTTGGGTAATCTAAGCACCTCTTAAAATATATGTATATATATATATATATATATATAAATAACATTTTTGTAAGCAAATACACATATATGCATATATATTCATATATCATTTTGCAAATGTTTGTATGTATTGTGAGAATTTTGATTTTTACCCATAATTAAAAAAAAAAAAAAAAAAAGTTAAGGCGGGAAGTAGATGTGGCTCAAGTGGTTGAGTGCCCGCCTCCCACATGGATTCAGTTCCCTGTGCCTCCTGAAAAAAAAAAAAAAGGCAAAAAAATGAAAAAAAAAAAAAAGAAAAGCAACAAGCAAAACAAACGAGAAAGCCAACTTAGGGAAGCCAACGTGGCTCAGTGTTTGAGCTCCAGCTTCCCACATACGAGGTCCTGGGTTCAATCCCTGGCCCCCAATACCTCAAAAAAAAAAAAAAAAAAAAAAAAAAAGAAAGAAAGAAAAGCTAAAGTGCTGTTAAAAATACATATTTTCACTCTAATTTGAGTGGAATTCAATTCAATCCTAAAACTGACAGTAAAATTTTTGGCATCTGTCATTGTTCTAATAAAAGCCAGATCTGGATATTTTATATCCTTCCCAAATCAATGAACCAAGCCTCTTTAAACCAGATGCCGATATAATTGGTTCAATCCATCTACTTATCACCCCTGTACTTCCTTCAATCAAAGACTTAAAGATGTGATTTCATAGCTTTACCCTACTATCTAGGTAGCCATCAGTAGTTATGGACAAGGAAAAAGGAATACTATATGGTCTCAGAGCTTTAGAGATAATGATGACTCTATCACTACCTACCAACATGATGGTTCAGTGCTATAGCAAGCAGGAAAGGAACAGGAGATCATTCAAACAGGTGGAGGCATCCATATAGTCAGCTGGCTACTTGCAAAACTATAACTATGATTTTTGGGAACACTTAGCAAATGTATCTAAAATTATTTGAAACAATGGTGATTTGCTCAGATCAACCTCTTTTGAAGTGTTTCTCCATAGAATGCTATTGGCATAAAACAATTCACTGTACAGGATTGCCTCCCACTCCCCACCCACAGCAATATGTTTAGCACCCATGGGTCCCCCCTACTAAATGACGGTAGCACCCTCTTCCCAGTCACTGTGACAACCAAAATTGCCCCCTGGAGCACTACTGCCAAAGACATGGCATTATAACCATATTTCCAAAACAGAAGGAATTACTGAGAGTTTAAGAGCTAGCTATACTATATAATGCAAGTATTATTATAACAAAAAAGTTATCTATACTTTTGTCCATTTATTTAAGAGTTTTAGAAGGCAGAATTTCTTTTTAAATGCCCCCTCCACACACACACACAAATTTATGACACTAATAAAAGAAGGATCCTGGGATTTTTGGAAAGAAAATGTAGAAATTTTAATTCATCTATTTCAGGGGTGCCTAAGACTTAAATTGCAAGTTGGCTGAAGATTGCAGACTGCAAACATACCATTCTTAACAGAATTTAGGTGAAAGAGGTTAAGATTTAAATGGAATTTCTTTACAATAGTGGTTCTCAAACTTTAGCTTACATCATAATTATGTGAAGCATTTGTTAAAACACATCTTACTGGGTACCCCCTCCAGAGTTTAATTCAGTAGGTATGGGCCTGAGAATTTGCATTTCTAACAAGTTGTCAGCTGATACTGACACTGCTGGTCCAGGGACCTCACAGTGAGAATTACAGCTTTACAAGATGCATTCACTATCCACTAATTCTCCATTTCCTTCTAGAATTGATCAGACATATATGGAACACTTTCCAGGTTACCCTCAAGAAGCCTCTATTTTTCATTTTCCTACAAAAGTCCAAGATCAACATAGGGAGGAGAAAATATGGAAAAACTTTATCTGAGCTAATACTTTACCCAAGCTAACCAACAGCTATTTGCAACAGAAGCTAAGGGATCTTTATCTTATGATTATAATTATTAAGTAATAAGAATGTGGCTGATAATACAAGGCATTTGAACACTGATTAAATATTTGAAGATACTAAGAGTTATTAATCTTTTAGGTGTCATAATGGTATCATTTCTTACTCTTGAAATAATATCTAGGTTTTGCTTTAAAATAACCCAGTAGGAACAGTGGAGAAACAGCTGAATGCCTGGACAGGATTTTTTTTTTTTTTTAAGTAATGCTTCCATAATTTTTAAGCTGCCTTTTGTCTGTTATTTTATTTTTTGAAGTTGAAATAAAGTTTACAAAAAAAATCCAGTTTAAAAAAAAATCCAGGAGGAAGAAGATGTGGCTGTTATAGATGAAAAAAGATTAGCCATGAATTGATAACTGTTGAAGCTAGATGATGGGTACATGGGGGTATTCTCTCAACTTTTGATTATGTAATTTTCCATAATATAAAGTTAAATAATTAAAGGCCAAAAAATAATGTGGATGACAACAGAATAAAGAAGCCAAAGATTTTGGGTATAGAATCAAAACAACCTGGTTATGCAGTTCTTTGACATTCAGTCTTTTACTTTCACAATTTTTTTTTTTTTTGAGGTACTGGGGCTAGCAATTGAACCTGGGACCTCGTATGTGGGAAGCCAGCGCTCAACCACTAAGCTACATTGGATCCCCCGAGTTGGTTTTTTCATTTGTTTGTTGTTTGCTTTGTTTTTAGGAGGTACCAGGGATCAAACCCTGGACCTCATATGTGGGAAGCAGGTGCTCAACTGCTTGAGCTACATCTGCTCCCTTTACTTTCACTTTGAGAGTAAAGCACACATTTAACAATAATCAATACAACAGAAATTTGAGGTTCTTCCTTATACTTCAAAGTCAAAATAAATATAATGCATATAACCAAAATATATCAGAGGAAATTAAAAATCAAAACTGTACAGCAAATTTACCTTAGAGATTTTTCTAGCCATCATTAAAACTGGAAGTCAAAGTTGTGAGTTCTAATCTCAGCTCTCCAATGTTTTTCTATATTAACTCTTACAAGTTAAAGCAAAGAGGTTTTCATTTGATTTATATAATGAGAACTAGGAGAATTAACTTTCCTCTCAGGATTGTGGGGAAAAATGAAAAGTAACAACAACAACAAAAACATCTTCTAGAAAAGTACTACTTAGCATTTATATGAAACAATTAGGTCTCATGCCATACTGTTAAATTCCATATGAAAATATTTTTGTACAAATCATCTCTTGTGGAGGGTTGTAAGATGACTCACAGAGGACTGTTAATCACAGGTTTCATGGGGATGTCCATAGAAAGCCACAACAGCCAATTCTGCAGTAGCTCTTTCAGACTCTGAAGAACACTACACTGAGGGGGCAAAACAAAAAATCATTCATAAAATCATTCAGACATAGCATATTGTTCAAAACTAACAGACTAAACCAGTATCTTAGACGTGAGACCATTCAATTCAGAACCCAACAGCTGCTGCTCCAATATTATCAGTCTCCAAAAGACAAATGAATGCAAGTACAAGTTTATTTTGTCATTTTTTGCTATAAAACTTACCTCTACAGGACTGCCCCCAACTTATCAGTCTGGGAAGAGACTTTTGTTTCTCTAAATTGCATTCATTTATAACATATATTACATCATCAAATATAGCATGCCAACTCCTTACATCCCCTCTCAGAGATCTTTTGAAGTTACTATATCTAAGTTTCCCATCCTCTCTCTTTGAGGTCTACTCATTTACTGACAATCATAAAATATATCTTATCATCTATGACTGTGGAAAACAAGCAATTCTAGTCCTTCCTTTCTCAGGCCTTGCCTTGATTTCCCAGGGCCTCATACACATACAAAAGATATAATCATGATAAAAATTTACCTAGGTTGGTTATGATGATAAAACCTATCTTTAAAAATTGAAAGTAATCCATACCATGCCAAAACCTAAGACAGAAAAACTTTCTCACACATCCTTAATAAATAGCAATCTACTATTTGAGTAGCTCCAGTGATAGGATGCTCACTGCTACTTCACAGAACAGTTCAATTACTATTTGTTAGAAACTGATACCTCACATTCAGTTTAGAAATATGTTCAAGTTGAAAGCAACCTTGGAGTTATCTAAAACAATCTTACTTTGGTGTCAACCAGGGAATTTTATCATTTGAAAAGGTATTCAATATTACAATATTATATTTTCAAAACAGAAATCTTTAATTCCTCACTCATCAACCCCACCTCCAATCCACCCCCACATTAAAGGAAGGCATGAGATTTTTATGTTTATGAAAAGAGGACATAAGTTTAGTAATTAAAAAAAAAAAAGCTTGAGAAGCATGGCTCTACTCTGTGTGAATCTTTTCTACATAAATATCCCCAGTAGAAGGCCATTAAACCTCTGCCTGGCCTATTCCACTGTTAGGAAATATAGTCCCTCATTTTTTTAAAAAGATTTACTTTATTTATATTTATCCCCCACCCCCAACCCATTGTTTTTGCGCTCACTGTCTGCTCTCTGTGTCCATTCACTGTGTGTTCTTCTGTGTCTTGCTTGTCTTCTCTTTAGGCAGCACCGGGAACCAATCCTGGGACCTTCCGGAGTGGGAGAGAAGCGCTCAATCTCTTGTGCCACTTCAGCTCCCTGGTCTGCTGCGTCTCTTATTGTCTCTCCTCTGTCTCTCTTTTTGTTGTGTCCTCTTGCTGCACCAGCTGTCCGCTCGGGCCAGCACTCTGTGTGGGCCAGCACTACTGTGCCAGCCAGCACTCCACGTGGGCCAGCTCACCATGCAGGCCAGCTTGCCTTCACCAGGGGGCACCCAGAATCAAACCTTGAACCTCCTATATGGTAGATTGGAGCCCAATCGCTTGAGCCATATCCGCTTCCCTATATTCTCTCTTAAGGTTCTGCATTCCATTTTGAGTCTGCTCTACCTGCTCTATGATATTGTCCTATATCTGACTCTGCTTCCTGCAGCCACACAGATCATTCAAACATTTGAAGAGAACCAGAAAATCATGGTTTGTTTTTTCCTCCAGGCAAAACATCCCTGGTTCCTTTACAGTCCCAAGCTAGAAATCTTGAAGTTATCTTGTTTTCCTTCATGCTTTATATCAAGTCACAAAGTCTTATCGGGAAGCGGATGTGGCTCAAGCGATTGGGCTTCTGCCTACCATATGGGAGGTCCTGGGTTTGGTTCCCAGTGCCTCCTGGAGACGGCAAGCTGGTGCGGCGGGCAGGTGCAACGCACTGATGCAACAAGATGATGCAACAAAAGAGACACAAAGAGGAAAGACAATGAGAGACACAACAAACCAGGGAGCTGAGGTGGCTCAGGTGATTGAGGGCCTCTCTTCCACATGGGAGGTCCTGGGTTTGCTTCCTGGTACCTCCTAAAGAAAAGACGAGCAGACACAGAGAGCACACAGCAAATGGACACAGAAAGCAGACAGGGACCTCAAACAATGGGGCCGGGGGAGGGGAGGATAAATAATTTTTTTTTAAAGTCTTATCAATTTTTCCCTTCAAAATGTCCAACTTATCCATTTCTTTCCCAATCCCAGTATAACTACTCTAAATCATGCCTTCACACCTCTATCTGAGAATACTTTATGCTCCTACTCTAGTCTCATCTTTCAAAGTTCAATTCTTTCTTCATGGCTACCAGACTCTTGTTATAATTATAAGTAACTCCTTTTTCTAAGAACTTGCTTTGTACATTCCTTTAATAAAAGGAACAGCAGTATGTATCAAGCTTATAACATTTTAAAAGTCTTTTCCTTTCATTCAGTAATCTCATTCCTGGAAACCTATCCCATGAGAATACTTCAACAGAAGAAAAATTTTATTTCACCTCTACTCTAGTAACCCTTTTCTACAGTTACATACTCCACTTTGTCATAACCTGAATTGAACCACCACCAAAATCTACTCTATTATCCTTCAACTGTTATAACTTCCTATCCTTCCACTAATTACTCTTATCCAACTTCAGAGACATTCGATCCCTTGATTCCTTCATTTTTAACCCCTATCATCAGGTTTATCAGCCTGCTTCTGACTTATTTCCTTATCTTGAATAACTCACACTGCAGATGATTCTCAACTCCTTTGTACTCCATCCAACCAGTAAAACCCTGAAGAAAAACAAAACTATATAGAATGGCACCACACCAAATTTATGGTCTCCAACTTCAGTTGGCCCTTTAATGAAATGCAATAATCCTTTTACTTGTCCTTAATCAAATCTCTCCCTCCCATTTTTCTCAGTGGCTGCCCTTAACACTTTGAAGCCCCGTATTCAATTCTATCCTCTATAACATCCTAGTTTGAGAAATTTCACATTTTTAGGCACAAAATGTTTTAATTTCTTGCCCTTTTCTCCAATTATCTACATATCCACCTATCCATAACCCCCAGTCTTGGAGGATAAGTGAAGTCCCCCAACCCCTCACCATCCATTCAAGCAAATTCCTCTGCCTATAGTCTTAATATAACTTCATGTTTCTTGTGGAATCTTGCATTGTCAATTATCCCCCATCTTTCCTCTATCTTCAACTGCTCCCTCTCAAATGGCTCCTTCTACTCTATTTATAAGCATGTTTGGATTTCTCTGAGGACAAAAAAATAATCCTTTCCTTGATTCAAAGTCCCATTATAGCTACCATTCTCTCTCTCTCTCTCTCTCTCTCTCTCTCTTCCTTCTCCTTCCTTCTTCATTTTAGCCAATATCCTTAAACGATAGTCTTTACTTCTCCACTTCTCATTCATACCTTAAGCCACACAATCGGGCTTCTACCCCCACACTCCACTGAAACTGATTACAAAGGTCACTAAAACCCCTATATAAATTATCAATTCCAAAAGAATCTTTTTTGTCTTTATCTTTCTGGACCTTCCTGCAGCATTTAACAACATAATTCTTTCACTCCTTCCTGACATCCCCTATTCCCTTTGTTTCTTGGCACTATTGTTATCCTGGTTTTCCTATCTCTTGGCAGTTCCTTAAGTTTCCTTCCTAGAATCTCCTCCTTTTCAGCCTGAGAATTAAATACTGAGTATTCCCTAGAGTTATGCCCTTGGCCCACTGTCAATTTCTGTACCTTCTTTCCTTCCTTCCTCCTCTCTCCCTCACTCCCTGTGTGTGTGTATAAATGTATTCATACCCATTAGTTTGAGCTATATGAAATTGCCAACCCTCAGCAATTTTTGACCTATATAAAAGGCAATTTCATATGGTTCAATCTAATATTTATAGGTAGATAGCAATGAACGATTAAAAGATTGGGAGAGAATCACAAAATACTGCAAATTAAGTCCCTGAAGACTTATTTAGCTGGGGAGAATTAATGTGTATTGTCATGTGAATGATGATATTGGCCAGATAGTAAAAGTTGCAAGTAATATAAATAAACCTCAATGCAGGTTAATGTGATAGGAACTAATAAAGTGTCATTTGATTATGACAAATGCTAACCAGGAGAACATATGTTTCCTATAAGTGTGGCCAACATAAGTGACTTAAGGTGAAAAAGTTATAAATGACTATATTGTTTAAGTATGTAACATGAATGACACAGGGGATTTTGTTTGCTTTAGTTACTGCTGTATTTCCAGTGCCAAGAAGGGTGCCCAGCACATAGTGGGTCTCAATAAACATTTGTGAAATGATTAAGCATGTTCATGAAAATATAAACCTCAATAATCAAACTAAGTACAGGCATACCTCAGAGATATTGCGGGTTCAGTTCCAGACCACCACAGATAAACAAATTTCACAATAGAGAGAGTCACACAAATTTGTTTCCCACTATATGTAAAAGTTATGTTTACACTATACTGTAGTCTATTAAGTGTACAATAGTATTATGTCTAACAAAACAATGTACATACTTTTACTAAAAATGGTTTATTGCTAGAAAATGCTAGCCATCACCTGAGCCTTCAAGTCATAGTCTTTTGACTGGTGGAAGGTCTTGCCTCGTTGATGGCTGCTGATTGATCAGGGTGGTCGTTGCTGAAGGTTGGGGTGGCTGTGGCAATTTCTTAAAAAATAAGGCAACAATGAAGTTTGCTGCATCATTTGACTCTTCCTTTCATGAAACAGTTCTCTGTAGTATGCAATGCTGTTTGATAGCATTTTTCCCATAGAATTTCTTCCAAAATTGGAGTCAATCCTCTCAAATCCTGCCACTGTTTTGTCAGCAAAGTTTATGTAATATTCTTAATCCTTTGCTGTCATTTTGAACAATGTTCACAGCATCTTCACCAAGACTAGATTCCATCTCAAGAAACTACTTTTTTTTGGGAAACGGATGTGGCTCAAGCGATTGAGCTCCCAACTACCATATAGGAGGTCCAGGGTTCGATTCCCGGGACCTCCTGGTGAAAGGGAAACTGGCCCACATGGAGTGCTGGCCCACGCAGAAAGCTGGCACAGCAAGATGACGCAACAAAAAGAGAGACAGAGGAGAGACAATAAGATGCAGCAGACCAGGGAGCTGAAGTGGCGCAAGAGATTGAGTGCTTCTCTCCCACTCCGGAAGGTCCCAGGATCGGTTCCCGGTGCTGCCTACAGAGAAGACAAGCTGACACAGAAGAACACACAGAGAGTAGACAGTGAGCTTTAAAAGAAAAAAAAAGGAACTACTTTTTATGCTCATCCATAAGAAGCAACTTTTCACCCATTCAAGTTTTATTATGAGATTGCAGCAATTCAATCACATCTTCAGACTCCACTTTTAGTTCTCTTACTATTTCCACCACATCTGCAGTTACTTCCTCTGCTGAAATCTTGACCCCCTCAACGTCATCCATGAGGGCTAGAACCAACTTCTTCCAAACTCCTGTTAATGTTGATATTTTGAACTCCTCCCATGAATCACAAATGTCCTTAATGACATCTAAAATGGGGGATCCTTTCCAGAAGATTTTCAATTGAATTTGCCACTATCTATGGCAGCTATAGCCTTACAAAATGTATTTCTTAAAGAATAAGACTTGAAAGTTGAAATGACTCCTTCACCCATGGGCTGCAGAATGGATGTTGCGTTAGCAGGCATGAAAATAGCATTAATCTCATTGTATAGCTCCATCGGAGCTCTCAGGTGACTACGTGCATTGTTAATAAGCAGTAATATTTTGAAAGGAATCTTTCCTTCTGAGTAGCAGGTCTCAACAGTGGGGTTCAAATATTCAGTAAACCATGTTGTAAACAGATGTGCTGTCATCCAGACTCTGTTGTTCCATTTTAGAGCACAAGCAAAACAGACTTAACATAATTCTTAAGGATCTTAGGTTTTTGAAATGGTAAATGAACATTGGCTTCACCAGCTGCATTAGCCCCTAATGAGAGAAAAATGGGTCTGTCCTTTGAAGATTTGAAGCCTGCCACTGACTTCTGTTCGCTAGCTATGAAAGTCCTAGATGGCATCTTTTTCCACTTGAAGGTTGTTTTGTCTATATTGAAAATATGTTGTTTAATACAGCCACCTTCACCAATTATCTTGGCTAGATCTTCTGGATAACTTGCTGCAGATACTACATTAGCACTTGCTGCTTCACCTTGTACTTTTATGTTATGGAAATAAGCTTCTATCCTTAAACCTCGTGAATCAATCTCTGCTAACTTCAAACTTTTCTTCTGCAGATTCCTTACTACTCTTAGCCTTCACAGAACTGAGGAGATTTAGTGCCATGCTCTGGATTAGGATTTGGCTAAAGGGAATGTTGTGGCTGGTTTGATCTTTTATCCAGACCACTAAAACTTTCTCCATATCAGCAATAAGCTGTTTCACCTTTTTATCATTTGTGTGTTCACTGGTGTGGCAGTTTGAGATTATTTTATGAATCCCAAAAAGAGAAAGATTATGTTTGCAAACTAATCTATTCCTCTGGGTATTATATCCTTTGATTGCATCAAATTCAGCTAAGGGGCGTTTGATTAGATTACCTGTTAACATTACTGTAGGGCTTTTCATTGGACTACACTAGTGAGGCATGACTCAAGTTGAGTTCCCGCCCCCTTGCTGGGCCTGATATAAAGGGACTCACTCAGACAGACACAGGAGGAGAGAGCTCTGCCATTTTTTATCCTGCCATGTGACAGAAAGGAGAGGCTCAAACAGCTGAGGCCTTGGGGAGAAATGAGCCATTTGCCTGATAGCTCGCAGCTCAACTTGGGAAAAGAGCAGACTAGCGAAACTGATAAGGGACGCCCAGAAAGAAACAAGCCCTCTGCCAGGAGGGAGAGGACTACAAGATCACTTAAGCACAAAGCCCGAAGAGGCTGCACCCAAAGAACAGCTCAAGAAGAGATGGTGAGCCTGGAGGGTAAGGCTGAAACCACTGCAGAGCTTGATGGCCATTGTGTTTCACAATGTGGCAACATGCCAGAAGCAACAGTAGCTGACTTTGGTGAGAAAGTATCTCTGCTGATACCTCGAGTTGGACTTTTCATGGCCTTGGAACTGTAAGCTTTTACCCCAAATAAATACCTTTATAAAAGCCAACACATTTCTGGTACTTTGCATCGGCAGCCCTTTGGTAAACTAAAACAACTGGAGTAGCACTTTTAATTTCCTTCAAGAACTCTTCTTTTGCATTCACAGCTTGGCTACCTGGTGCAAGAAGCCTAGCTTTTGGCCTATCTTAGCTTTCAATATGTCTTCCTCACTAAGCGTAATCATTTCTAGCTTTTGATTTAAGGTGAGAGATGTGCGACTTTTCCTTGCACTTGTACACTTAGAGGCCACTGTAGGGTTATTAATTAGCCTAATTTCAATATTGTTTTGTCTTAGGGAATAGAGAGGCCCAAGAAGATGGAGAAAGACAGGAAAAGGTTGGTCAGTGGAGCAGTCAGAACACACACAACATTTATCAATAAGTTTGCTGTCCTATATGGGTGTGGCTTGTGGTGCCACAAAACAATTACAGTAGTAACATCAAAAATCACCAATCACAGATCATCATACCAGATATAATAATAATGAAAAAGCTTGAAATATTCTGAGAATTACCAAAATGTGACACAGAGACATGAAGTGAGCACATGATGTTAAAAAAATGGTGCCAATCAACTTACTACACAGGGGTGCCACACACTTTCCATTTGTAAAAAAATGTAGTATCTGTGAAGTACATTAAGCAGAGCACAATAAAACGAGGTATGCCTGTATGGTTAAGTATTTTCTAGTTTTGTTTTTATTATTATGTGTTTGCCACTTGTTCCATTCACCTTGTCATCTTCTAAAAGTGGAAACAGTTCATGAAAATTATATGAGACCAAACCTTAAATACTGAGAAATTTCTATGCATTAATTTTGGTGATTGCTGGTCAGAAATGGGTGAATAAAACCCTATTAATATCTGAGTTGAGTGATGTAACACTTCAAATAACAGGTCTAAAAGAATCCTGTCAGAAAATCACTACAATATGGGTTTGAAATCACATACCACTGGCAATAGAATAATACTTCCTATTCAATCTAAGGAAGACAGTTTGGTTTTTTTACCTTGAAATAAATGGTTGATGTAAAGAAGAGCTGTGCTAGATGGTCAAAAAGAAGTGGTTTCAACTCTAGGAATTAAAAAGTAAAGATTATTAAAAATCTTTTAAATCTATTAAATAAATATTACACTGGATTAAACAAATCCAAATTTTCATGATACATACCAGAGAAGCTATTAAAAGGAACCCAGCTCACAAGTTGAAGGAACTGTGACCTACAACAGAAGCCATCCCAGAGAGGGAGGCTTTTGTACAGGAATGCTTCACAGGAATAAAACCCCTCCTGTAATACAAGTCAATATTAAAACCTTATATAGAATTCTTTCACACATAATTACTCTCTAAAATAACCCCTTTGTTTAGTGCTATAGTTGTTTCACTCTTAGACTAATTTTTTTGTCATCAATATATTAAAAGACCTTGGGTTAGTTGCCACATTTCTTCATAAAAGGATCAGCTGGTTAATATTTAGACACATTAACATCTTTATCAATATAATTTTCCAACCTCATAAAACTTCACTGATTAGAAAGAAGATAAAAAGTCAAGTTATAAAATATTTTTAGAGATAAATGAAATGGTACTATTTTGGATACATACAGTAACTTGCATAGTCAATAAAATGTATATAATGTTATATAATAGGGCTAGAGACTATTAGAGACTGTAGACCAATCCAAACTCTGGGCAGCTACATCTGGAGAGCTCTGAGTGTCTAGGTTGCTTACATTTCCACCAAAGTGAGAATCCAGAGCTTTCTTTTTCCCCTTTGTCACCCTGGGCCTTAAATAGTGGTACACACCAGAACTCTACCCTAGACCTTCTTTTCATGACACGGATTCTCTGGACAAGCTCATCCATATCAAAGCTAAAACCACTACTTACATCATGAGGAGTCCTAAATCACCATCTCTAGCCCAAATCTCACTCTTGAGCCCTAGACTCATTTATCTGCCTTCTGGATATCACCTCTTAGTTGTCTCACAGGCATCTCAAAATTAACATATTCTAAATCAAACCTATCTTTCCTTCCAAGGCTGTTCCTCCTATATTCTCATTCTCAGTGAATGTCTCAATCATCCTCTTGAGCAAGAAACCTAGTAATCAACCTCGATTCTTTCCTTCATCCTCACCACCATCACCCACATCCAATTTCCAATTCAATGGCTTCACACAAAATCCTTAAGATTTATTCAACATTTATTGAGCATCTCTTTTGTGCCAGGTACCAAGCTAAACACCTGTAGATGAAAAAAAATAGGCACGGCTCCTGCCTGCCAGGAGCTCATAATGTGTAGGAAAACAGCTGCTAAAAGTACCAGAATAGAAGTACGCACAGAGAGTTATGGAAGCATATAGAACAAGTATCTAAAAAGACTGGGGTGATGAGTGAAGGCTTTATGAAGGTGCTGATACCTGAATTGAAACTTAAAGTAAAGCGCAACCAAGGCCAAACAGTATAGTGGCTGGAACATATTAGACATTCAAATTCAAAATATGTTTCTTGATTATAAGATCATGAGGAATGACTATGAAATTTATCTCACTGGCTAATTCGATTAATTGAAAGCATCAATCACATTTTCAGTTCATTCTCTTAAATTATAGACCTTTCCCTCTTATTTAAATAATTTAACAAATTCTTTCTTCAAACCCAACAGTACAAAGATAAAGATCAATCCAACCCAACTCCATTTATAATGAGTTTTTAAATTGACTAATGATTGTTTACAAAAGATGTCACAGCATTAAAGAAAAGGTTTTCAATGAACACCTAAATAAGTTTTACTAGAGTGGAGGAGTCTGAAGAAAGTTAGGGGAGTCTTACTTGTAAGAAGCACTCTGCCTTGATGATAGTGTCCAGGAAGTTGGCAAATTCTTTCCCAAATTCACAATTATTCACCTTATACCAAATGCACTCTAGAGCAGAAATATTAAACATAAGCATCTGGCTGCACAACAATAAAAACCACACAGAACATAATTAGCTAGACTGAGCTGATGATAGCACAACTCTGTGAAGAAACTGAAAGCCACTGAGTGTACACTTTGGATAGATTGTACAAGGCAGGGGACCAAATAACACAGTGACCCCCGTGGTGAATGTTAGACTGCAGTTAACAGTACAAATATGAGAACACTGTCTCATAAACTATAACAAATAATACACTACTAATACATGATGTTAATAATAGAATGGTCTGTGGGAAAAATACACAAAATATAAGCTATGGACTATAGATAGCAGTAATATTATGATGATGTTCTTTCATCATTTGTAACAAATGTGTCATAACAATGTAAGGTGCTGGTGGTGACGTAATTATGGAAATCCCGTGTGGTATGCATACTTGTTAACTCACAACTTCTCAAAACAAACAAACAAACAAACAAACCAATTAGCAATACTCTAAAGTGATAAGTAAATGACAAATATTAAGCCAAAGTCTCATACACACTAGACATCTTCTGTATTGTAGACTGTAAGAGGCATTTGGAGGTAACAGTGAAATGCTCCTCAAAAACTTGGTAATACAGAGAAAAGCTTATAGTGGAAAAAAATAAACTGGTAAAATTCACATACAATAAATGTGATTAGCCTTATGTCATATAGTAATCAAAGAGACTATAAATATGTTCATACATATTTATATTAAAAGTTTGAGAATACTCCAAATTTCAATTAGGGTGAGCTGGGGATAATCCAAAAGTGGTAGGACTAGAAAATATTGAAATTTAGTAAGTGGAAACCTAATAAATTGTATCATATCCTATCTAGAGAGAAACTGTAAGTAGAAGGACAGTTAGCCTAGAACCAAATAAAAATAACATTAAATACTTTAAGAGTCAGGAGTTGTTTATCCAGGAAAGAAATAGTCAATCTCATCAACAGAAAATACTATCCCTAGAGAAAGACACCACCTAGAAGGAATGGGATGATCAGGCTTTACCATGGCCTAGATGAAAGATTCCTCAGTGCCCTTTCCTGTAATTCTACAATTTAAAAAATCTTCTCATGACTAATTTGGCTACCGCATATACTAATAGCAGAGAGAGGATGTTTTTATTGCCAGATCCGATCATTTTGGCCACCAGAAAGAATTACTTCTACTATAAAATAGTAAGTTGACCTTCTAGCTTATACATGGATCTCTTCCAAGTTTAGTTAGCATTAAGTTGATGGACTCTGGGTACTTAAACGTAAATTTCTGGACAAGATAAAGATAGTTTTGATTGTGATATTCACCAAAGTAGAGTTACCCACTGAGAGTTTGGTGTACCAGCAGTATTCTATAACAACATATCTCCTTTCTTGCTGCCCCTTAAAATTAGAAGAAAGGAAGGATTCATGCTCTGAATATATGATCACTAGAAAAATAATTACAATATATGAAGGATCCTACTGTGTAGAATTTGACACCCTTATGGAAGAAACCAATTTGTAAACTACCTTGGTCTTTTGTCATTTGCCCAAAGCTTTTAAGTAGTCAATTCTTACCTTCTTGTAATGTTTGACTCAACCAATGATAGAGCCTCAGTAAGATTGACTCATCTCTGACACAGTTAATATAGTGAAGTAGCAGAGAGTTGTTTAGTACTGAGCCCATCTGGGAAGGCAGCTACAAAGACAGAACAATTGGTCAACTATAAGTATATGAAAAGTGGGTCAGAAATAAAAGTGGGTCAGAGCAACAAGGAAGTTACCATATAGGAAATATCTATATATCTATATATAGATATACAGATACATATAAAGGCCATGAAAATCAAAATGGAAAATGTAAATGAGCACATGGTCTAGTCACATACCTCTAAACAATGGATGTTCTGTAAAAGTTGAGGGAAGCTATGAAGCTTTACTAGTGGAAATGATCCATTGCTGCTAAGGCAATCAGAAAGGCTCATCTCTTTTTTCCCACATTCTTTACTGTAGCTACTGGGGTTTAGCACTGGTATAATTGAATGAGAATTCCATTTCTAAAGAAGAAAAACAAAAAACCAATCTATCAATGGACTAAACAGACTATAAAATAAAGATGCAAAAGCAGTTGTTAAGGTGATTCAATTAATGGAGTCCGAATGTGTTCTGTATAGAATCCTGGGTAACTAAAATGTACTTAAATATCTATAATTTCACCTAACACTTAAATGGCTATTATTTAGATTTAATAAAAGAAGTCTATTTAAGTCATTTAGGATTTTAGATACTTACTCTTTTTACAGAACGGACATTAGCTGAACCTAACACCAGCTTCAGAGGTGCTGGAGAAGATCTCTGGTTTCTTTGCCTCACAGAAATCAGAGCTGTCTTCCACAGATTCTCTGTATTCTTAAAATAGATCTATAAATTTGGATATAAATACATGAGAGTAGGTACCCACAAGTCAGAACAACTTAAAGTCTAAAACTCTTCATTAATTAAAAGTACATCAATTATGAAATATTTTGTACCCATCCAAATCCAATTAGTTTTCTTTCAGATCAGGAATCTATTAAATACATCAAATAGAATCAAAATGAAGTGCCAATTGCTATAAAAACTTTCCCAAAACAGTACTATAATACTAGATCTTAAAACAGTATTCTGTATTTGAAAACAAAATGAAAAAAAAAGTAAGACACTGGGGAATAAATGGAAGAAAATGTCACTGTACAACAGGACAACAGATATTACAGTGATGAAAGGCAAAATGTCAAAAAAAATTTTTAAATATTTTTCATTATTTTTTAATATCCCAATTTTTAATTTTATTTCGGTTTTTTAAATTTTTATGTATTTTATTTCTTATATGTAAACCTATTATTGTTATTTCATTTTCCTATTAATTATATTTGGCTATTTTATTGGCTTCATTTTTGAAGAAGCTTTGGATCACAGAATGGTTACAACTGGGGCAGGGGAGGATCATTGGTGCGGGGTGTCAGTGATCGGGGAGTTCACCTGGGCATACACATAAGGTATATAAATGTGTTCAAATGTTCACAGGGCATTGTCAGAGTGGGTGGAGATTCACACAACAATCGAGAGATAACTGAATTCCCATCCTGGAGAGCTCTGCCACATTCTCTAATGGAACAGCAACAATCCACCAATACAGGGGGCAATGACTTAGTGAAGGAGGATGGTCCATTGATGGGTGTGTGATAATGACGACTATGCTTATAAGCCTTTGCTCTTGAAATTGAAACTTAGCCTAGTGTTGTAGGGTGCCTAAGAGTTACCTCCTGAGAGCCTCCTTGTTGCTCAAATGTGGCCTCTCTCTAAGCCAAACTCAGTATATAAATGCATTACCTTCACCCCAGCATAGGACATGACTCCTGGGGATGAGCCTCCCTGGCACTGAGGGATTACTACCAAGCACCAACTAGCAATGCAACTGGAAAAAGACCTCAAATAAAAGGGGGGAAAGGTAAAGACAAATGCATTTATATGGCTAAGAGACTTCAAAGTGAGTCAGGAGGTCATCCCAGAGGTAATGCTTATGCACATCTCAGCAGGATGTCACAGACTGCCAAAGGAGACACCTAAGTCCTATGGTCAGGGCAGATAGCTTGGAGTTTGGTGCCTTGCCAGTGGGCCCTACTTTGGAGTTTATGCTCCTGAGCGTGACAGAGTTGGACTCCGTTATGGCTTCCCTAGACATGGCTCATCTGTTCCTTCTATTTGAACCTATAGTTGGTGCTAGAGTTGGTAGGTGTATGTCCAAGAGACTTAAATCTTTGGGTTGTCCATGTGCTTGCTGGCCCTGAGCCTCAGCAGAGTTGCAAGACCTACTCTCCAGTTCATTGGACTCACCCAGGACAACTAACAAGGAGTTGAGGATTGACAACCACCATACCAAGGAAACGAGAGAGCTGACAACTGCAAGCAAGAGAGTCCCATCCATCGGCTGTAAGGAATCAAAGCCTCCTCTCAATTAGAGGTGGAGTGGACATCACTATCCCAGAATTCTCAGGATTGGGGAATGAACTATGAGCTGGAATGGACTTAATGGTATTCTACTATAGACTTATTGTGATTCTAGTAATGGAAGGAATTACAACATTGATGTGGAGGCAGAAGCCATTGGAACTGGAAGCTCTGGGGGCAAGAAGAGGGAAAAATAGGTATAATACGGGGGCATTTTCAGGACTTGGGAATCATCCTGAATTTCATTTTAACAACAGATATATGCCATTATATATCTTCCCATAACCTATAGAATTGTGTGGGAGAGAGTGTAAACTACAATGTAAACTATAATCCATGCTGAGTGGCAAATGCTCCAAAATGCGTTTATCAATTACAATGAATGTACCACAAAAAAAAACAGTATTCTGTAAACATTCTGCAGTTCAATTCTGTAAATTAATTCTATCAAAAATGACATATTTCAATCTTAGTATGTCTTATCTGCTTAATCTCTTACCTTCTTCCTTATAGGCAAAGATACAGAAATCAAAGTAGGAACAAAGAACTTATACAGTGACAACAAAGCCTGAAGATGAGGCTGCATTCCCTAAAATAAAATAAGAATTTTCAATTTACGGTTCTGTACTCAATAAGAAACAGGAAAAAGAAATGCTAAGAAGAAAAAAATATCAATGATAAAATAAACGGAAACTAAACATATTCAAACCCTAATTTCACTATGTAATATAGCTATAGGAAACTGCTATAGAAAATCAAGGACTGAATAATCTGACATTTAAATCACCCATCATGAAACAATATTGCAACAACAGATATAAGCCATTGTTTATCTTGCCAAAACCTACAAAATTGGGCAGGAGAGGGTGTAAATTACAATGTAACTATAATACATGCTTAGTGGCAATACTCCAAAATGTTTTCATCAATTGTAATGAATGTACCACACTAACGAAGGATGTTGTTAATGTGTAAAAATGTAGGTGTAGGGAGTGGGGCATATAGGAATACCCTTTATTTTTTATGTATCGTTTATGTAATCTAAGTATCTTTTTAAAAATATAAAAAAAATATAATTAAAAAACTATCTTCTGACATCTGCACACTCATTATCAATGAGTATTAGAGTTTATGCTTTGAGTTAAAGGTGTGTTTTGATAGAACAGTAGTGCCTGTAGTACTTATTGTCTAATTCAACCTTTTTTCAAAAAGTTCAGAGTTTTTTTTTTTTTAAGGGAGACTTCCACTTAAATATGGCTTATTGATCATATGTCTTTAACTCTGAGTCCTCTCAAAGCTCCACTAAAAAGATAGTAAAGGAATGAATGAAAAAGGCATAAAGCACAAGTTCAAAGAGTGAGGAAACAACAGCAAATAAGAAACCTCAACAAGATTCTGGAACCTAGAATTAAGATGGGAAAAGAGTAAACAATTTAGCAAAACAGAGAAAATGAAACCTAAGATAGCAAAAGAAAAAGCCTCAAAAGAAGCAGATTCATGCTATAGAACTCCCAGAAAGGCTCAGGAATATGAGGTACCCAGATATTTCTGAAAAGTGAGGGTGTCAGAGGCAGAAAAGAAGAGGATTAGTTGAAAGCCTATATAAGCAGTTAAAATCCCAAATCCCTTTACTACACTGGAAAAACATTACAGTTTTACTCTCTAAAGATGAAGCCGGACTCAGAGACCAGAAGCACAGTTGAGGGAGAGTATCATGACCCTTCCCCACCCCTTTCCATTGCTTAGGTCCCAGAGTGCTGGTAGCCAGGCTTAAACCCTCTGGACAGGAAACAGTAGAATTCCTAGTCAGGGGAAATTAACAGTTATCTGGGGCTCCCCAGTGAAACATCAGGATCCTACAATGAAGAAATCCTGTTTACACACACAATTTCAAATCACCATTTTAGTGTGTTACTATTAAATATGGACAAAAAAGGTTTACCAAGCATTTGAGAGAAGCCTCTATCATGAAAGAGAAACAAAACAAACTAAAGAAAGGAACTCTGAGGAAACCGAGATAAACCTTGTAACAGAAACAATCTTAGAATTTTTTTTTTTTATTAGGAGCTGCTGCCACAGCACGTGGTACATACACAGAGGCTTATGCCTGGTGGAGGGAGAATCCCAGCAACGATTCTCACAAGCCCTTAGGAAGACACCTAACTCTTCCTTCCTAATCCAAAGACTGTTTTGACAGGGCCCAGTGTATGTGAGGTAACAATATGTCTGTTCCACTGCCCACCATTCATGCCTGCCACCAGAAAAGCAATTTCTGTGTTTTTGTTTCCTTTACAGATTGAGAGGTAAGGGGCATGGATGGGTATACATGATATCCATCTTTTGCAGGGATTAGAAATTCACAAATCCAATATATCGGCTTGCACATGCCAATTACAACTGTTACCATTATGCATGTTCAGTTAAGTGTGAGCACGGCCAAGCCTTCTTGGTTAGATATTGTTGAACTTTGATCAAAATCCAGCTAATCAAAACAATGTTATGAATGCATATTTATAAATAGTTGCTAATTGATGATGGAATAATTTAGTAATAGACTATATAGGATATTAATAATAAAGCCATGCATTTATGTCTGGGTTTAAAATTTTTAGATAATCATTTACTAAATCATTTTTTTTTTAACTTGAACATACACTGTTGTTTCAGTTAATGCTAATCAGCAACATTTTTCTTATTCCATTGAAATGTTTTGCTGTAATATGTACATATTTTCCACAATTTCTATTAATGGGAAATAAAATTTAATTCTTAAATTCTTTAAATCTTAGTTCTTGAAACTTATCATTAATATCCTCAGAGGCTAAGAGAAGATAGTACACCCATGGAACCAAAACAGGAAGCTATAAAACAAGAACAGAGAACAAGACAGAGTGTGGCTATAAGTAGATACAGAACTAGATAGATGCTTTCTATCTATACAGATATAGATTGTAGTATACAATGGAATACCACTCAGCAACGAAAAATATTACTGATATATTCAACGAGGATAAATCTCAAAAACATTGTTAATTGAAAGAAACCAGAAACTAAAGAGTACATACTGTATGATTCCACTTACATGAAGTCCAAGAACAGGCAAGAAATTAAAGAACTAAATGTAAAAGCCAAACTATAAAACTCTCAGAAGAAAACACAGGCATACATTTAAAAGACAACCCACAGAATGGGAATTATGCTTCCTCTGTGCAAAACAGTTTGGCAGTTACTCAAAAAGTTAAACATAGAGTTACATATGATACAGCAATTCTACTCGTAGGTATATGACCAAGACAAATGAAAATATATGTCCACAAAAAAGCGTGTACATGAATGTTCATAGAAGCATTATTCACAATAGCCAAAAAGCAAAAACAATCCCAATGCCATCAACTAATGAACAAATAAACAAAATGTATATCTACACAATGGAATATTATTCAGACATAAAAAGGAACGAAGTAATGATAATATACTACAACATGGATGAACATTGAAAACATTAAGCTAAGTGAAAGAATTCAGACACAAAAGGCCACATATTGTATGATTTCATTTTTATGGAATCCATAAGAAGTAAATCCATAGGACAGAAAATAGATTAGTGGATACCAGGGTTTGGGGAAAGGGGGGGGAAATGAAATGATTGCTAATGGGTATGCAGTTTCTTTTAGGGTGATAAAAATATTCTAGAATTAGATAGTGGTGATGGTTATGCAACTTTGTACATATACTAAAAATCACTGAATTTTACACATTAAAAAGGGTGAATTTTATGGTATGTGAATTATATATCAATAAAAAATTGCATGGGAAAAAAGTCAACAGGATAATACAATTGAAAAACATTAAAAAGCAGCATAGGGGGGCGGCTGTGGCTCGATCAGTGGGGCTTCCGTTTGCCATGTGGGGGGCTCCGGGTTCGGTTCCCAGGGCCTGCTGGTGGGGGCGGGCCCGCCCGCGCGGCGTGGTTGGCTGGCCCGGCGAGCGCAGGCAGCGGGGAGGGGGGGGGGGAATGGATGGGGGGGAAATGGATGGGTAAATGAATAGAATCTTTAGAAAGGGAAAAAAAAGAGAAAGGGAAAGAAAGGAAGAAAGAAAGAAAAAAAAAAGCAGCATAAGAATGTTATTCTAAATATGGAGGTGAAACTACTAAAAGAGTTGAAAGAAGGGCAGGGCAGGGTTATGCTGCTTTTCATTAAACCTTATAGAACAATTTGATTTTTAATCTATATGCTTGTATTACTTTAATAAAATTTAAATTGCTTTAGAGCACACTTATTTACTCAATAATTATTTATTAAGTACCAATTAATGTGCCATACATTGTGTGACCTCAAACAAGTTACTTAGCCTCTTGACTCCTTAGTTTATCAATAAAATAGGGATAATTACAGTACTTACCTTGATAAGGGAAGCACCAGATCCCAACCCCGCCCTCAGCAGAAACCCACAGCTTTGAAAAATAAACTCCCCTCAGTCCCTGGTCCCTCTCTCCCCTCCTTCCTCCTCTTTTCTCCATGGAATCCACATCAGGAAGATAGGCACCCCAGGCTGCCCCTTTGAATTGAAATTTACAACTCTATACAGATAATGATTCTTTTTCCTCCCTAATGGCCTTCTGCTTTTAGAAAGATAAGCTAACCTTGCTTCTCTGCCTTTTTACCCTGCCTGCCCACCTGCCCATCTGCCCGCTTGCTCAGGAATTTGCCTGCTTAGTGTACCTATATAAACTTATGAAAATCGGAAAACGGGGCTCAGATTTTTGGAGATTTGACTCTCCTCTGGGCCCATGCATAATAAAACTTTGTTCGTCCGTGCTCCCAAGAGTGCCGTTTGGGTTATTTCTGACTGGCCGCAACAACCTCATAAAGCTGTTAGGAGCATTAAAATGAGACAACGCATATAAAGCACCAGGCACAGTGTTTGGCACATAGGAAGTGCTAAAACATTAGCTACTTTTATTAGGGATACAAAGATACAAAGATAAGACAAAGTCCTGCCATCAAGATGTAACATATGTAAACAAATGAGTACAATAATTATTATAGGTATCATGATAGATATATATAGGGTGCACTGGAGGAAAGAACGTTAAACCTGAAAGTTAAATAAAGCAGTCATAAAGGATATAATTCTTGAACTGTCTCAGAAGATAAGTAGGAGTTAACCCAGAAAATGAAGTACAAAAATGTTTTGGAGCTCACTCTAACTAGAGGGTCAATGTGAGCAAAGGCACAGGAATTTCAAACAGCCTGCTATAACTAAGAAACTATGTTAGTTCAGTAAGCCTAGGAGAGTTCTCAAAGTGAGGTTCCCAGAGCAGCAGAATCTGCATCACCTGGGAAATCATTAAAAAATGCATATCATCAGGCTCACCCCAGATCTACTGAATGAGAAACACTGAAGGTAGAGCTCAGCAATGTGTGTTAAAATAGGCCCTCTGGGTGATCTAAGGCATTGCTTAAAGCTTGAGAACCAGTGGTCTTTGGAATGAAAAGGAAGGGAGAAAAGGGGAGGCCCCAGAGGCTTTATGTGGAGTGAGATAAAGCTGACACAATAGACTGTGGAGAGGCTATTTACCATACTAAGGTAGTTATCTTTAGCACAGGCATAACATAACCAGATTTGAGGTTTAGAACAAGAGCCCTGGCAGCAGTGTAAAGAGACTGGAAAGATGTAAGAACAGCATAGCAGAAAAATCAGTTGGGGGTGGTAGCAGAAATCCAAGGAGGAGATGACAAGCCTGGACTAAGGGGAATGAAGAAAAGGGGACTGATTTGATTAATATATAGAATGCATAATAGGCAATATTTGATAACAGATTGTATATCAAGGGTGTAGGAGGAAGATGGTAGTGCCAGAGAGAAGATCAAAAGTACAAAATGAGTGCCTGAGCCAACACTGAGGTAATGGGGAAGGATAAGATAGGATGAATTTGAGTGATATTTTTTGGAGATGGAACTGAAAAGATTTGAGAATTAAATGGGTGTTGTGGGTATGAGAAGGAAGGCACTGAGAATGACTCCTAGGCTTCTAGCTTACATGATTAATCAAGTTAGGAAAATATAAGAAAAGGTACTAGAAGGAGAAAAAAAAGATTATAAATTCAGTTTGGGACATGTAAAGTTTGAAATATCTATGGAATAACCAGATGAAAGTAATGGCAAAATTATATAGCACTGAGGCATCAGCATACAGGGGATATAAAAGCCATGGGAGTAGAGAGATCACTCAAGAAAAGCATTTACCAAAAAAGGGCTAAGTGACAAACTCACACTGGAGAAGCACAAATGTGTATGTGTGTTTGTGTTTTTCATTAAAGTGAATGCCTTTAGGTAGGTTATACAAGCTTCAGCTAGGCAAAGGAACTATTACTTCGTATTGTTTTATACTCAAATTTTCACAGACTTCTGTTATCTGGCAGGTATTGCGGAAATAACAATGCAAGACAGTTTTAAAGACAAGAGGTAATGGTAAGAAAATAGTATAATGAAATTTAAGTATCTAGAAGAGAATAATGTCTTGAAATGATTTCCTAGGTCACATTAACAATAATAACAAAAAAAACTTTTCTGACCACTCCCTAACACTTATTTTTCAAGTCATACCAAACCAGTTCCCTAAACAGTTTTTGCTGACTGAGATTTTCCTGTCTTTATATATGCAGCTCCCTCTGCCAGAAATGCTATTCTCTCCCTTCTTTGCCTCATTAAATCCCATTCATCCTTTAAAATTTCTTTCAAGTACCAGCACTCCTCCAGGAAGCTTTCCTTGACCCCAAGTCTGATTTTGATTTTTTATTTTGTTGACTGAACCAACTCCACCCCCCACTCAACCCCCTCTGACAGTAAGTTCCTTAAAGACAATGACTCATTTGATTTTGTATCCCCAAAGCCTTGTTCATACCTAGCAAAGGATACACTAGCCAGTCTTAAGTCTTTTCAGTACTCACCATCTTAACCTGAAGATCAAGCAGTTTTCTCACACGAAATGGTTTGACTAGAAAAGGTAAAGAAAAAGGTACTATGCATTTGGTTCAGACTAAAAAGAAACAGGATATACCTAAACCCCAAGTAGTTCATATAGCTTCTTCTTACAACAAATCAGGAGTATAATTACCCTGTTCAGTTAAGCCATTAAGCAGATGCTCTTAGAGAAAAGTACTAAAAAGCAATTTCCCAAAACAAGTACTTTAGTGTAACTAATGCTAATAGTTAACATTATAAAGGCCAAAACAAAAGCTAATTCCATGGAGAAAATTAATACAACTGAAATGAAAATACTCACCATTTTCTTTTTTGGTAATTAAATATAACAAATGGCAGACATAAGGGCACTGTTAAAATATAAAATTCAAAAAGAGGAATGAAAATATGTCTTGAACAAAGAGCAGCAACACATTTTCCTCAAGTATCAATCTTATTAAGAAAAAAGACTTCAGAACTTCATTGAACAATAGTTTGACAAAGTATCTCATTTTCATACTACATAGTGGTGATTAAAAAGAGTTTTCACTATTCCAAAGAAAATATATAAATGGCCAAAAACCACATGAAAAAATGCTCAACATTATTAGTCATTAGAGAAATGCAAATCAAAACCACAATGAGATACCATTTCACATCTGCTAAGATGGTCATTATTTAAAAAAAAAAAAAAGAAGAGTGTTGGTGAGGATACAGAAAAATTGCAACCCTTATACATTGTTGGTAGGAATGTAAAATGGTGCAGATACCGTGGAAAAGAGTTTGGTGGTTCCTCAGAAAGTTAAATATAACGAAATGCAATACATGATCCTGGACTGGATCTAATAATAGAGGAAAAAAATACCCAAAAGGATATTATTGGGACATATGAAAAAAGTGGAATATAGATAGTAAGCTTTATATCAATGTTAAGTTGCTTGAACCTGATAATTGTATTTAAGATGGTTATATAAGTGAACATCCTTGATCTTAGGAAATGTATATGAAACTATTAGTGTACAAGAAGCATGATGTATACAACCTATTCTTAAATGTTTAAGAAACAGATGGAGAGGAGGGGAGGGGAGGAGGGAAAGCAAACAATATGGCAAAACGGTAAAAGTTGGTGAATCTGGGTTTTTGGTTGGGGGGGGTATGTTCAAGTACTCTGTATGGAGTTTGAATTATTTTTGCAACTTTCCTGTAAGTTTGAAATTATTTCAAATTGAAAGTTAAAAACATATTAAACAAAGAATTACCATATGACCTGGCAATCTATTTCTAAGTATATACCCTAAAGAATTGAGAAAAGGGACTCAAACAGATACTTGTACACCAAAATTCATAGCAACATTATTCACAATAGGCAAAAGGTAGAAACAACCCAAGTGTCCATCAAGCAATGAATGGATAAACAAAATGTGGAATATACATACAATGGAATATTATTCAACAGTAAAAAGGAATGAAGTTCTGGTGCATGCTACAACACGGATGAACCTTAAAAATATGTTGAGTGAAATAAAGGACACAAAAGGAAAATATTGTATGATTCCACTTATACGAAATATCTAGAATAAGCAAATTGATAGAAACAAAAAGTAGAGTAGAGGTTACCAAAGGCTGGGGAGAAGAGGGAATGGGAAATTGTTGCCTAATGGGTACAGAGTTTCTGTTTGGGGTGATAAAAAAAAAAGCTCTGGTAATAAACACCTGTGATGATTGCACAACACTGTGACTGTAATTAATGCAAATGAATTGTACACTTAAAAATGGGTAAAACAGGAAACTACAAGTGTAGGAGAGGATGTGGAGAAATAGGAACACTCCTTTATTTTTGGTGGGAGTGTAAAATGGTGCAGCCTCTTTGGAAGATGGTTTGGCGGTTCCTCAGGAAACTAAATATAGAACTGCCATATGATCTGGCAATCCCACTACTAGGAATATATTCAGAAGAACTAAAAGCTAAGACATAAACAGATATTTGCACACCAATGTTCATAGCGGCATTATTTACAATTGCTAAGAGATGGAAACAACCTAAGTGTCCGTCAATCGATGATTGAATAAACAAGATGTAGTATATACATATGATGGAATACTATTCAGCTGTAAGAAGAAATCAATTGGGGAAGCACAAGGCAATATGGAGGAACCTTGAGGACACTATGTTGAGTGAAATAAGTCAAATATAAAAAGACAAATATTGTATGGTCTCACGGATATGAACTAAATACAATGAGTAGACTTTTGGAGTTGGACTATAAAGTATAGGTTGGTGGGAGATGGAATGTGGGTTGAGAAGGGAGAGATGATGCTGGATATATGTAGAATTCTTAATAAGGTCAACTGTAAATATGTGGTAATGGATGGACTTGATGGTAACACATTATAATGAGTGTAACAAACACTGTGATTGTGGCTGAAACGAGTAGTCTAGGGAGATCAATGTTAGTTGAAAGATAGCTGGAGGATAACATAGGAAATGTAAAACAGTGATTTGGGGGATAGAGGAAGATTGTGGTTAATAATATAAATACAGAATGTTTTTCTACTACAAGGTGTTAAGAATGTGATGATACATGGGAAATACATAACTAATGTAACTGTAGCAGTTTGATATTATTGATGAATTCCAAAAAGAAATATTGGATTGTTTGTAAACTGGTCTTTTCCTCTGGGTGTGATTAAGTTATGATTAGGGCTTTTATTGGGCCACATCAGTAGGAAGTTGAGTTCCCACCCCCTTGGTGGGTGGGTAATCATAGAGAAAATAACGTGGCAGAAGAGTGAGTTGGAGTTTTGATGCTGAATTTTGAGCTGGAGCCTGGGAAGTGAACACACAGGAGAAGAACACAGAGGAATAAAGACAGCTCCTTAGACATGGCAGAAGCCCCGGGGAGAGAGACAGCGCCGTTTGCCTGATAGTCTACAGCTGGTCTTGTAGAGAGAGGATAACAGCGGAGCCCAGAGAGAAACTGAGCCCTGGCAGCTATCCTGCCCCAACACATGGCAATAGACTTCGGTGAGGGAAGAAACTTATGCTTTATGGCCTGGTAACTGTAAGCTTCTACCCCAAATAAATACCCTTTATAAAAGCCAACAGATTTCTAGTACTTTGCATCAGCACCCCTTTTGCTGACTAATACAGTAATTTATAAACGATAGTTAACAATGATATTGTAATGTTTTTGTAGCAAAAGCAAAGAAAGTACTATATTAATGCTAAAGATCAAAAAGAAAGAATATGGGGTTTGGTTTTGTGGGATATGAATATGATTAAGCATTTTTTCTCTTCATTTTTTTTCCTTAATAAGGAGACCTTGACTATGTCATTTAACTAATCGGTGTTCATCTGTGTATCTTTCTGAACACTGGAGGAACAATTGAGTTTGTTGGAATTAGATGAAATAAAAGGGCCTGGACAGAACATTTTAGGAGTAATGCTTCCATAACTTGTTGAGCTGCCTTTTGTTTGTTATTTTATTTTTGAATTTGAAATAGTTTGAATTAAAAACAGAAAAAAAAATGGATAAAATGGGAAATTTTGTATATATACATATATACACATTACCACCATAAAAATTAAAAACAAAACAAAAAACAAAAGAATAATAGTTTTAATTGGCATCCCCTTATGCAAATTTTAAGTTGTTTTGCAGATATAAAAACACTTTATACAATTGGGAAAACAGAATAAGAATTGCCCATAATCCTATTTAACAAAAATTCATGTACTCCCTTCCAGTATTAAACCATATTTATTAAGATACACACTTAAAATTTCTATTCTAATTTTCCACTTAAAAGCATTCTTTCCTTATTGTTTGGTCTTCAAAACGATCATGTTCAATGATGCTTAATATTCCAGTCTGTGGATACACCACAATTTAATTCAACACTTAGTCCTCAGTTTGGCAAATAAAACGCACTCAATCAATTTGTTAAATTGATATACCATTTCATTTTAAGCGCCCATTTGTTGAAGTCTTACCCTAGATCAGGGTTAGCAAACTACAGCCCACATGTTTTTGTAAATAAAATTTTATCAGAAGACAGTCTTGCCCACTCATTTATATATTGTCTATACCTGTTTTCTCACTACAAAAGCAGATTTCAGTAGTTTCAACCAACTGTATGGCCCACAAAGCCTATAAAATATTTACTACCTGGCCCTTTACGGGAAAAGTTTGCCAATAGCTTTCTAGAAGAAAACAGAAGAGCTTCATGACTATGGAGTGGTAGTTTTTTTCTTTCATAAAGGAAAAAATGATAGCCACAAAATAAGACAAAAAAGAAATAAAGACCAATAAATTAAAGCTCATTAAATTAAGAACATCTGTTTGTCAGACAAGGAGATAATTCTCTATAAGAGAAATAGGTAAACTACAACCTATGGGCCAAATCCAAATTACCACTTATAATTGTAAATAAAGTTTTATTGGAACACAGCCACACCCATCCGTTTATGCTGCTTTTGCACTACAACAGCACAGCTGAGTTAGTTGTCTCAGAGACAGTATGGACCTCAAGCTTAAAATATTTACTATCTACCCTTCAAGAAAAAATTGGTCAATGCCTGCTCTAGATGATAGGAAACTGGAAAGTAAATTATTTAATGGTATTATAGAAAGCAATAAATGCAAAGACTTTCTTTAAACAAATTCATATTTTGGTAGTCATGAATCTAAAATTTAAAGTCTAAAGTAGAGAATTCTATATTATCATTTATACTTAGAAATGGGTTCAGAAAGACTCTTGATATACTTTTTAAGAAGCATGAATTTAGATATAGGATGGTTTTTTAAGGGAAGACTACATAATACATATGATCAAGTCTGCCATATTCTACACAAAACATAGTGACTTTCGGTAGAAATCTCATTACCTCACACCCTTAGAATATGAATCATTAGCAACAATATTCCAAATGTTGGGTGTGAAAAGAGTCACACAAGCCTTTGCCTTAGTCTGAGTGTTATAGGAAATCTGACAGTCTCCTTTAATTATGCCTAGAAAGGAAAAACTCATTAGTACTCTACCACAATTGTCTCTCTGACAAATATTTAACTACCACCTTGGAGTCATTAAAGACTCAGGCTCCCACCAAATTATATGAAAATGACTCTTCTACTTTTAAAACTTAGGTTTCCTGTTCTTGATCTGGGGTGATATTTATATGAATGTGTTCAGTTTGTGGAAATTAACTGAGCCTTTCACTAATGATACAGGCAATTTTTTGTACATATATACTTCAATAAATATTTATTTTTTAAAAAATGATAAAAAAGATCAAGTAAAAAGGGAAAAAGTCGGCTTCCTTCCTCCTGCCAAGTTAAGCAAGAAACTCTAGTCAGCATCTTAAAGAATACTCAAGTACATTGCTATTCACTTGACAAACACTTATGAGTTGTTTTTATTCATCATTCATTCATTCATTCATTCATGAAACAAATACTTATTGAGCAATGAATAAAACAAACAATAAGTCCTGCCTTCATGAAGTTTACATTCCCTGTGCTGTGAATTATGTTACAAAGTACCAGGGTTATGAAAGGCTCAGTCTCTGTTCAGAAGAACTCAGTATGTCGAGCTAAGGGAAAGACAGAGAAAAGCATGCCTTCTTATTTTCTACTATTTAAAAAAGTCTGCTAAGAAACCATAAGGTGGATGGTGGCAGTTTGGCAGTGGACGGGGGTGATGGTAGTGCAGCAGTACGAGTGGGATTGACAGTACTGGAGTGTAAGTGTGAGCAGGGTTTGGGGGATGGGTTAGGCCATCATTGGGGAGGGCTGAAAGGAAGAGGTGAACTCTGGGGAGAATGAGGACCGAGGTTGTGAATACAATTGTGGGAGTGTTGTTTTGGTATTTATGGCAGGGGAGGGTCATTGGTGCAGGGTGTCAGTGGTGGGGGAATGTGTGAGGAAGGGTGCACCTGGGGAATGCCTCTGTGGAATATGAATGTGTTCATGTGGTCATAGAGTGTTCTCTCAATGGGTGGAGACCCACACAATAAACAACAAAACATTAAACTCCCATCCTGGAGAGTCCTGCTACGTTCTCAAATAGAGTGGCAAGAATCTCTAGAGTATATAGGGCAGTGCCTAATAAAAGGAAAAGAGACCAATACGCCAAGCCTTCAATATTGATGAAGTACTTAAGAACTTTATTCTTGTAAAATTGAAACTTAGCATAATAACAACTACTGCCTAAGAGTTACCTCCTGAAAACCTCCTTGTTACTCAAATGTGGCATCTCTCTAAGCCAAATTCAGCAAATAAACTCACTACCTTCCCTCTGGCATGGGACATCCCAGGGATGAGCCTCCCTGGCATCAAAGAATTAATACCAATCGCCAACCACCAATGCATTTGGAAAAAGACTGTAGCAGTTTAGCATTATTTATGAGTTCCAAAAATAGATATTGGATTATGTTTGTAAACTGGTCTGTTCCTCTGGGCATGATTAAATTATGATTAGGGATTTGACTGGGCCACGTCAGTAGGACGTTGAGTCCCCGCCCCCTTGGTGGGTGGAGACTCACTGAGAAAACTACATGGCAGAGAAGAGAGTGGGAGTTTTTGAGCTGGAGCCCCAGGAAAGTAAACACACAGGAGAAGAACAAGAGGAACAGAGGCCCGAGAAGAGAGACAAGCCATTTGCCTGATAGTCTACAGCTGGCCTTGTGGAGGAGCAGAGCAGCTGAGCCTGGAGAGAAACAAGCCCCAGGAAGAGAGGAACCCAGGAAGCCTGAACCCTTGCAGATGTTGGCAGCCATCTTGCTCCATCACGCAGCAAGATGCTTTGATGAGGGAAGTAACTTATGCTTTATGGCCTGGTAACTATAAGCATCTACCCCAAATAAATACCCTTTATAAAAGACAACAGATTTCTGGTATTTTGCATCAGCACCCCTTTGGCTGACTAATACAAAGAACTTGACCAAAAAGGGGAAACATTAAATACAAAAGTGTTTTTATGGCTAAGAGACTTCAAAGTGAGTCGGGAGGTCATTTCAGAGGTTACACATATGCACGTCTCAGGCAGATCTCACTAATGCCACTGTAAACAAAGTAAGTACAAACAGGGGTACTCCCATGGGCTCTGGAGACATCTGTACGCTATAGGCAAGGTACACAACCCCATGAAATCAGCACCCCATCGGTGGACCTTACATTGGAATATATGATAATCTATTTCCCCAATGTAACAGAGTTAGACTCATTTATAATTTCCCTACACATGGCTCTTCTACCACTTTTATTTGAACCTATAATTAAGCACTATACCCATTAAATATATCCCAGAGAATCACATCTTTGGTCTGTTCATATGCCGGTTGAGCCCTGAATCTCAGCAGAGTTGCGGCCAACACCTACTCTCCAGTTCATTAGACTTGTCCAGGATAATTAACAAATTGATGATGATGATTTTTTAAAGATATAAAAGAGAAGGTTCAAAATGTGAGCAGTGAAAAGAAGACAGTAAAGAATGACAAAGTAGATTTGGAAAAGTATATATATAATTTGTAGGAATAAAAAGCAAAAAAAAATTTCAAGTGACACACTTAATATAGGAGATGGAACCCATCAATGGGAACACTTCAACCACATAAACCACCTCCCTGTTCATCTAATTTGCTCGGCCCAAGTCCTGCTGTGTTCACACTTTCCTCACTCAGCAAGAATCATGCCACATCTCTGGCTCCTAGCCTCTCTGGGAAGTTCCTTATCTGGTATTTCCTTTCTTCCCTACTCAACTGGCTTAGAGTCTTTGCTCAAATAGCATCTCTTCCATGAGTCCTACACTGACTCCTAATTAAGATGTAATCCTGTCACTGCCCTCAATCCTCATTTCCTGCTCTCCTTCGCCCTGTAGCATTTTTCAGCTTCTAACACATTATACAATGTGACTATTGATTATTGTTTATTGTCTGTCTCCTCTCACTTAGAATATAAGTTCTATTAAGACAAGGAGCCCTGTCTTTAGTGCACGGAAGTATCCTTAGCACTCAAAATAATAGTTTGTTGAAAAAAAATCAAAGGACTGTACAACACAAATAGTGAACCCAAATGTAAATTATGGATTATAGTTAATGTAATTAAAATAATATTCATTCATCAGTTGTAACAAAGGTACCGCACAAATGCAAAACGTTAATAGAGAAAACTGTGTGTGCATGTGGCGAGGGACACATGAGAATGCTCTACTTTCTGCATGATTTTTCTGTAAACCTACAACTACTCTAATAAGAAAAATTAAAAAGAAAAAAAACTCAAGGGACAGATTAAATAGTGAGTTAGACACAGCTGAAAAGAGAATTGCTGAACTGGAAATTATAGCCACAGAAATTATCTAGAATGCAGTCCAAAACAAAGACAAGAAAAATATTAGAGGATAAGGAACATGGAGGATAGAGTCTAAATAGTTTCAAAAGGAGATAATTAACACAATAGGAAAGAGGCCACTACTTAAAAAGGTTTAAAGACACCAATCTCAGATTTAAGAAACTCAGGGAATCTCAAATAGGAAAATTTTTTCAAATCCTCATCTGGAAACAATGGAGGTAGTCAAACTGCAGAACACCAAACACAAAGAACCTTAAAAAGTAGTCAGAGATTCACAAACCCTTCCAAAAACTAAAAGAGAGAACACATCTCAATTCATTCTATGAGGCCAGGATTGCCTGATACCAAAATCAGAAGAAGAAATCATAAGAAAAGAAAAACCATAGACCAATATCTCTTATAAAAATGGACACAAATATTCTCAACAAAATACTACCAAATTAAAATTAAAAACATATTAAAAAGATTAAGTTCCATGAATAAGTAGGATTATTCCAGGAATGCAAGGTTGGTTCAACATCTAACAACAAAGTAATGTAATAGACCATCCAAATAGAATCAAAATCAGAAAATACACAATCATCTCACTAAATGAAGAAAAAGCATTTTACAAAATCCAACGCCCTTTTTTTTTCATGAAAAAAAAAAAAAAAAACACTCAACAAACTAGGAATAGAAGGGAAATTCTTCAACCTGAAAAGGGGCATCTATGAAAATTCCAGTTAACATCACACTTAATGGTGAAAGAGTGAATGCTTTCCACATAAGATCAAGGATGTCCGATCTTGCCATTTCCATTCAACACTGTACTAGAGGTTCTATCCAGAAAAATTAGGCAAGAAAAAGGAATAAAAGGCATCCAGTTTGAAAGAAAGAAGTTAAACTATGTCTAATTGCATATCACATGGTCGCATATATAAAAAATCCTAAGAAATGCATTAAAAACCTACTAGAACTAATAAACTGGTTACTCAAGGTTGCAGGATGTAAGATCAATTGAAAAAATCAATTTGCAATGAACAATTGGAAAATGAAATTCAAAAGGAATAAAATACTTAAGAAGAAATTTAAACAAAAGAAGTGTAAAACTTATATTCTGAAAACTACAAAACAGTGTTGAAAGAAGATAAAGATAAGTAAATAAATGTAAAAACACTCCATGTACTTTAACAGATTTAATATTGTTAAGATGGCAATAGTCCCCAAATTGATCTACAGATTCAACATAATCATTACTGGCAGCAAGAAGAAATAAAGACCTTTGGTAAATGTAACCATGTGGGTAATTATAAATGCCAGTACTACTGTATTTTTTTATGTAACTCCAGTTTTTACTTCTAACAGGCTCTAAAATTCAAATACATAAAAAGTGATGATAAATCAATGGTTTTGGATATGCAATATATAAAAATATAATTTATAACAATTAAAAATAAAGGTAAGAAAAGAAAAACAAACAAAATAATAATAAAGGTAGGGAAAAGGAAGGTAACAAGAACAGTGCATGTACATGCTACTGAAGTTAAGCTGATATAGAATAAACATGATTGTTACAGATTTAGGATGTTAAATTTAAGCACCATAGTAATCACAAAGAAAATATATGAAAAATATATACAGAAAGAAATGAAAAGGGACTCAAATGGTACACCACAAAAAAATAAAATATGAAAGTTGACATTACCAGAAGAATTAAGGAACAACAAAGGCCTAAGATTTACAAAGACCAAATAGTAAAATCAAAGAAGAAAGTTGAGAATTATTAGTAGTTACTTTAAATGTAAATGGATTAAACTCTCTAGTCAAAAGACCGATATTGACAGAATGGATAAAAAAGCATGACCCAACTATATGCTGTTTACAAGAGACTCATCTTAAATTCAAAGACCCAACTAGACTGAAAGCAAAAGAATGGAAAAAACAACACCATGCAAATAGTAAACAAAAGAATGTGGGGAAGCTATACTAATATCACCTAAAATAGACTTTAAATCAAAAAAAGTTAAGAAGGATAAAGAAGATCACTATATACCTATAAAGGGGCCAATTCAACAAGAAGACATAACAATTATATATATCTTCACTTAAAGGGCAGAGCCCAAAAATATATGAAGTAAATACTGACAGATATGAAGGGGAGAAATAGATGGTTCTACATTTATAGGAGACTTCAATACATCACTTTCAATAATGGATAAAACATCTAGACAGACAATCAATAAGGAAACAGAAGACCTATACAATACTATAAATCAACTAGACCTAAAGACACACACACACACACACATATATAGAAGACAAAATCTAGCAGAAGCAGAATATACATTCTTCTCTATGCACAAGGATCATTCTCCAGAATAGACAACAGGTTAGGTCACAAAACAAGTCTCAATAAAATTTAAAAAAATATTGAAATCATACAATGTATCTTCTCTGACCACAATGGAATGAAGCTAGAAATCAATAAGAGGGAAAACTGGAAAATTCACAAATATGTGGAAATTAACAACACACTCTTAAGCAACCAATGGGTCAAAGAAGAAATCACAAGGGAAATTAGGAAATATCTTGAGCTGAACGATAATTAAAATACAATTTACCAAAGCTTATGGGATGCAGCAAACGCATTTGAGAGGGAAATGTATATCTCTAAATGCTTACATTAAAAAAGAAAGAGGGAAGCGGCTGTGGCTCAATCAGTAGAGCTCCCGTTTACCATATGGGAGGCCCCGGGTTCGGTTCCCGGGGCCTCCTGGTGAAGGCAAGCCTGCCCGCATGGCGTGGTTAGCTGACCCAGCGAGCACAAGCAGCAAGGGGGGGATAAATGAATAAATAAAAAAAAAAAAGAAAAGAAAGATAGATCTCAAATCAGAGATTTAACTTCACAACTAGACAATATAGAAAAAGAACAAACTAAACCCAGAGCGAGCAGGAGGAGGGAAATAACAAAGATTAGAGTGGAGATAATTGAAACAGAGAAGAAACAAATAGAATCAATAAAACCAAAAGTTGGTTCTTTGAAGAGATGGATAAAATCAACAAACCTTTAGCTAGACTGACAAAGGAAAAAAAAAAGAGGATGCAAATAATTAAAATCAGAAATGAAAGGGAAGACATTACTACTGACCCCACAGAAATAAGAAGGATTATAAGAGGATCCTATGAACAACTGTATGCCAATAAATTAGGTAACCTAGATGAACAAATTCCTAAAAACATACAAACTACCTACACTGATTCAAGAAGAAATAGAAGATCTCAACAGACCAGTAACTAGTAAAGAGATGGATTCAGTAATAAAGACCTCCCAACAAAGAAAAGCCCAAGACCAGATGGCTCCACTGATGAATTTTAAAAAACATTCAAAGAATTAACACCAATTCTACTCAAAATCTTCCAAAAAAACTGAAAAGGAAGGAACAGTTCCTAAATAATTCTATAAGGCCAACATCATCCTAATACCAAAGACAGATAAAGATACCACCAAAAAATAATAATAATAATACAGACCAATAACCCATATGTATACAGATGCAAAAGTCCTCAACAAAATACTAGCAAACTGAATCCTATGACACATTAAAGGAATTATACACCATGACCAAATGGGATTTATCCCAGATATGCAAGGAGAGTTCAAAATAGGGAATTCAATTAATAAAATATACAACATTAACAGAACAAAGGGAAAGAAAACACATGATCATCTCCATGGGTTTGGAAAAGGCACTTGACTAAATCCAGCACCTCTTCTTGATAAAAATACTTAGAAAACTAGGAATAGAAGAAAATTTCCTCAACATGATAAACATCATACTCAATGGTGAAAGACTGAAAGCTTTTCCTCTAAGTTAATAAGGAACAAGACAAGGATGTCCACTGTCACCACTGTTATTCAGCAGTGTACTAGAAGTTCTAGCAAGAGCAATTAAGCAAGAAAAATAAATAAAAGACATCCAAATTGGAAAGAAAGAAAACTTTTCCTATTTGCAGATGACATAGCCCTATATACAGAAAATCCTGAAAAATCCACAACAAAGATCCTAGAGCTCATAAATGAATTCAGCAAAGTGGCAGGGTACAATATCAACACCCCAAAATTATTAGTAGTGCTTCAATACACTAGAAGTGAATAATCTGAAGAGGAAAGCAAAAGAAAAGGTTCTATTTACAAAAACAACTAAAGGAATAAAATATCTAGACTCAATTTAACCAAGGATGTAAAGGACTACAAAGAAAACAACAAAATATTGCTAAAAGCAATCAAAGACCTAAATAAATGGGAGGATATTCCATGTTCATGACTTGAAAGACTAAATACTGTCAAAATGTCAATTCTACCCAAAGTAGATTTACAGATTCAGTGCAATCCCAATCAAAACTCCAACAGTCTTCTTTCCAGAACTGGAAAAGCTAGTCATTAAGTTTATCTGGAAGACCCCGGATAGCCAAGCCATCTTGAAAAAGAAGAACGAAGTTGGAGGACTCACTTTTCTCAATATTAAAACTTATTACAGAGGAGAGGCAGCAAGATGGCAATCGGTTTAAGTGGGCACTCACCATATCTCTCGCAAAAAAAGGCTGAGTCAGGGCAATATCCTGCCCCAGTGAGCTCTTTTGGGAACCCACAAAGCAGGAGGCTTCAGGGCATCGATCTGGAGGGAGCTGGACAAACAATCCATTTAAAAAAATGGGCAAGAGATTTGAAAACACACTTCTCCAAGGAAGAAATACAAATGGCTAAAAAGCACATGAAAAGATGTTCAACATCACTAGCTATTAGGGAAATGCAATTCAAAACTACAATGAGATACCATCTTACACCCATTAGACTGCTGGCTATTAAAAAAACAGAGGACTACAAGTGTTGGAGAGGATGTGGACGAATGGGAACCCTCATCCACTGCTGGTGAGAATGTAGAATGAACGGTCCAAACTGGAGGACAGTTTGGCGGTTCCTCAAAAAACTAACTATAGAGCTGCCATATGATCCAGCAATTCCACTGCTGGGTAAATACCCAGAAGAATTGAAAGCAAGGATATGAACAGATATACACACAGCAACGTTCATAGCAGCATTATTCACTATTGCCGAAAGTTGGAATCATTCAAATACCCATCAACAGATGAATGGATAAACAAAACATGGTACATATAAACAATGGAATATTACTCAGCTGTAAGAAGGAATACAGTGCTAACACACAGGAAAACATGGATGAATCTTGAGGACCTTATGTTGAATAAAGCAAGCCAGGCACTGAAGGACAAATATTACATTACCTCATGGATATGAATTAAGCAAATCGAGCAGACTCAGAGAACTATTGTCTAGAAGATGGGTTTACAGGAAATAGAAAGGGAGGTTGTGAGCCAACGCCCATACGGGCATAATCTATGAAAAGGTAGAAGTGTGTAGTTGGGCATTGAAGGGATATGACAGGAGTGTAGTGATACTATTGGGTTTGGCAGTGCAGGTTTGAGAGGTGGGTAGAGTGGTAGACGGTCCATAGAACTGGGGGGAGGGACCAGGTGAACACTGGAGATTGGCGGGTATGTGGTTGAAAGTACAAAGTTGGGAACGCTCTGATGGCAATATGAAAAGGAAGGGTTACTGGTTTAGGGTGTTGGATGGGGAGACATTCGGACAAGGCACACCTGGGGCAGGCTTCTAGGGAGAGTGTGAGTGATCATTTTGTCATAATGTGTTGTATCAGTGGGTGGAGACCCACACAATGAGTGGGAAGGAGTTGGACTCCCATCCTGGGGAGTATCGACATGTTATCAAACAGAGGGGCAGGCATATCTTGAGAGCATGGGCAGTTCCTAATAGGGGAGGAAAAACCAGTGTGTCAAGACCTCAGTTTGCTGCAAGTAACTATGAATCTTGTCATCCAAGGACTGAAGCCAGGTGGTCGCCGTGGGCCCTAAGGTGGGGGAGGGGGAGGGAATAGAATAGATGGAACAGAGGGCATTTGGTGGGCAATGGAAATCTACATGATCTTGCAATGATGGACACAGGTCATGTTAAATATCATCAAAATTTATATAAGTGTATGGACTAAATTGACCACGGTTAGTAGCTATGTTTCACTATATATCAGTTGTAACAAATGTACCATCCACATATAAAAAGGTATTAATACGGGAAGGGGGGAAAGGGAGAAGATGTTGGGTATATGGGAGTTCCCTGTATTCTGTATGTAACTTTATATAAAATGTCTTTGAAAACAAAATGAAAAAAAGACACTGAGGAATAAATGGAAGAAAATGTCACTGTACATACTGAACAACAGATAATACACTGATGAAAGACAAAATGTCAAAAACTTTTTTTGACTATTTTTCATTTTTAATATCCCAATTTTTAAATTTGTTAAGTTTTTTAAGTTTTTATGCATTTTATTTCTTATATTTAAACCTATCATTGTTATTTCATTTTCCTATTAATTGTATTTGGCTATTTTATTGGCTTCATTTTTGAAGAAGCTTTGGATCACAGAAGGGTTACAACTGGGGTAGGGGAGGATCATTGGTGTGGGGTGTCAGTGATGGGGGATACATGGGAGAAAGTTCTCCTAGACATACATATAAGGTATATAAATGTATTCAAATGTTCACAGGGCATTGTCATAGTGGGTGGAGATTCACACAATAACCGAGAGAATATTGAATTCCCATCCTGGGAGCTCTGCCACATTCTCTAATGGAGCAGCAACAGTCCCCCAAGTGCAGGGGCAATGACTGGCAAAGGAGGACGGTCCATTGATGGGCCCTTGATATTGACAACTATGCTTGTGAGCCTTTGCTCTTGAAATTGAAACTTAGCCTAGTGTTGTAGGGTGCCTAAGAGCTGTCTCCTGAGAGCCTCTTTGTTGCTCAAATGTGGCCTCTCTAAGCCAAACTCAGCACATAAATGCATTACCTTCCCCCCAGCGTGGGACATGACTCCCGGGGATGAGCCTCCCTGGCCCAAGGGATTACTACCAAGCACCAACTAGCAATGCAACTGGAAAAAGACCTCCAATAAAAGGGGGAAAAGGTAAAGACAAATGAGTTTATATGGCTAAGAGACTTCAAAGTGAGTTGGGAGGTCATCCAAGAGGAAACGTTTATGAACATCTCAGCAGGATCTCATAGACTGCCAAAGTGGATACTACCCCAAATAGTGGAGCTCCTGTGGGCTCTGGAGACACCCAGGTCCTATGGTCTGGGCAGATAGCTCCTGAGTTTGGTGCCTTGCCAGTGGGCCCTATTTTGGAGTTTGTGTTCCTGAGAGTGACAGAGTTGGACTCAGTTATGGCTTCCCTAAACATGGCTCATCTCTCCCTTCTATTTCAACCTATAGTTGGTGCTGGAGTTGGTAGGTGTATGTCCAAGAGACTGGAATCTTTGGGCTGTCCATGTGCCAGCTGGGCCCTGAGCCACAGCAGAGTTGCAACGCGACCCTCCAGTTCATTGGACTCACCCAGGACAACTAACGAGGAAGTGAGGATTGACAACCACCATACCAAGGAAACGAGAGAGCCTACAACTGCAAGCATAGGATCCCATCTGTCGGTTGTATGGGATCGAAGCCCCCTCTCAATTAGAGATGGAGCAGACATCACCCATGCCAGAATCCTCAGGATTGGGGAATGAACTATGGACTAGAGTGGACTTACTGGTATTCTACTATAGACTTATTATTATTCTAGCGATGGAAGAAATTACAACATTGATGTGGAGACAGTGGCCACTGGAGTCTCTGGAGGCAGGGAGAGGGAAAAGCAAGTGTAATACGGGGGCTTTTTCGGGACTTGGGAATTATCCTGAAGGATACTGCAATGACAGATATAGGCCATTATATATCTTCCCATAACCTGCAGAATTCTGTGGGAGAGTATAAACTATAATGTGAACTACGGTCCATGCTCAGTGGCAATGCCCCAGGATGCATTTATCAATTGCAATGAATGTGCCACACTAATGAAGGATGTTGTTTATGTGGGAGTGTGTGGCAGGTGTGGGGAGTGGGCCATATGGGAATCCCTATATTTTTCATGTAACATTTATGTAATCTAAGTATCTCTAAAAAAAATTAACTATATTTAAAAAAAACTCATTACAAAGTCTTAGTAATCAAAAAAGCATGGTACTGGCACAAGTCAAGGCATTTACAACAATGAAATAGAATTGAGAGCTCAGAAATCAACGCTCACATTTATGGCCAAATGATTTTTTTAATATATATTTTTAATAATAGAAGTTGTGAGCTTACAAAACAATCGTGCATAATATGCAGATTCCCACACAACACCCCTCCAACAACACTCTACATTGTTGTGGAACATTTGTTACAGATTATGAAAGAACATCATCAGACTATTACCACTAACTACGGTACGGCCAAATGATTTTTGACAAGGGTGCTAAGTCTACTGAATTGGGAAAGGATAGTCTCTTCAACACATAGTGCATATGCAAAAGAATGAAGACATTATTCACAATTACCAAAATATAGAAGCAATCCAAGTGTCCATAACCAATGAATGGATAAACAAAATGTGGTATATACACATAATGGAATACTATTCAGCCATAAAAGAATGAAGTTCTGATACATGTGACCACATGGATGACCCTTGAAGATATCGTGATGAGTGAAATATTATATGATCTCACTGATATGAAATAATTAGAATAAGAAAATTCATAAAGCCAGAAACTAAAATAGAGGTTACCAGGGGCTGGAGTGGGGTTAGGGAATGGAGATTTAATGCTTAAATTGCATGGAGTACCTATTTGGGATGATGTAAAGGCTTTGGTAATGGATGGTGGTGATGGTAGCACAACATTGTGAACATAACAGCACTGAATTAAATATTTTAATGTAGTTAAAAGAGGAAATTTTAGCTTGTATATATGTTACTAGAACATTAAAAAAAAACCTTAGGACTGTACGAGAAGTGAATCCTAACGCAAACTAGACTATAGTTAATATACAATCATAATAATATTCTTTCATCAATAGTAGCAGAAATGCCACACTATATTGTAAGGTATAATAAATAGGGGACTATATGGAAATGCTGTATTTTCTGCATAATTTTCTGAAAGCCTACAACTTCTTTAACAAAAAAATTATATAAAAAAACAATATGGTACTGGCATAAGGAACAACTGTTTTTTTTTGTTTTTTTTTTTTTTTTAAAGATTTTTTATTTATTTATTCATTTATCCCCCCTTTGCTGCTCGTGCTCACTGGGTCAGCCAACCACGCCATGCGGGCGGGCCCGCCCCCACCAGGAGGCCCCGGGAACCGAACCCGGGTCCTCCCATATGGTAAACGGGAGCCCCACTGATTGAGCCACAGCCGCTTCCCGTGGAACAACTGTTTTTTGACAAACCTACCAAGCCCATGCTAATGGGAAAAAACAGTCACTTCAACAAATGGTGTTGGGAGAACTGGATATCTATAACCAAAAGAATGAAAGAGGACCCCTATCTCACCCCCTATATAAGAATCAACTCAAAATGAATCAAAGATCTAAATATAAAAGCCAGGACCATAAAACTAAAGAAGAAAATGTAGGGAAACATCTTCAAGACCTTGTAGTAGGTGGTGGTTTCTTGGACCTTACACCCAAAGCACGTGCAACGAAAGAAAAAATAGATAAATGGGACCTCCTCAAAATTAAACACTTTTGCACCTCACAGGACTTTGTGAGAAGGGTGAAAAGGCAGCCAACTCAATGAGAAAAAATATTTGGAAATCACATATCTGATAAGCATATATAAAGAGATGTTACAACTCAACAATAAAAAGACAAACAACACAATTAAAAAATGGACGAAAGACTTGAATAGACATTTCTCCAAAGAAGAAATACAAATGGCAAAAAAACACATGAAGAAATGCTCAACATCACTCATGATTAGGGAAATGCAAATCAAAACTACAATGAGATATCATTTCATACCTACCAGAATGGCCACCATTAAAAAGACAGAGAACTACAAGTGTTGGAGAGGATGTGGAGAGATAGAACACTTCTTCACTGTTGGTGGGAATGCAGAATGGAGGACTGTTTGGCAGTTCCTAAAGAAGTTGAATATAGACTTGCCATATGATCCTGCAATACCACTACTGGGTATATACCCAGAAGAAATAAGAACAGTGACACGAACAGACATCTGCACACCGATGTTCATAGCAACATTATTCACCATTGCCAAAAGTTGGAAACAACCCAGGTGTCCATCAACTGATGAATGGATAAAAAATTGTGGAGCATACACATGATGGAATATTATGCAGCAGTAAGAAGAAATGAAGTTGTGAAACATATGACAACATGGATGAACCTGGAGGACATTATGTTGAGTGAAGCAAGCCAGACACAAAAGGACAAATACCATATGAATGTGTTACTATGAACCAAATATATTGTGTAACATATTGTTTGATTCAAAAAAATTTTTATATGTATCCATTACATTGAGAAATGTATATATTTAGTCATGTGATTACTTTTTAGTTTTTAATTGTTTATATTTTCAATTATTAAATGTACAAAATAAAGTAAAAAAAAAAACATACAATCAATATACTAAAATTCAGAGTCCAGAAATAAACCCTCACATGTATGATCAACTGAGTTTTTACAATGGTGCCAAGACCATTCAATGGACAAAGAATAATCTTTTCAATAAGTGGTACTGGGAGTACTACAACTACAGAATAATGGTACTGGTACCACATGCAAAAGAATGAAGTAAGACCCTTACCTCATACCATATAAAAATATTAACTCAAAATGGATCAAAGAACTAAATGTATGAGCTGAAATGAAAAAACTCTTAAAGGCAACACAGGAATAAATCTCCATGACTTCACATTATGCAACAGATTCTTAAGATAGGACACCTAAAGCAAGACAACTAAAGAAAAAAGATAAACTGGACTTTATCAACATTAAAAGATTTTGTGCTTTAAAGGACATTAGCAAGAAAGTGAAATTACAGCCCTCCGAATAGGAGAAAAATTTTGCAAATAATGTATCTGATGAGGGACTCTTATCTAGCATATAGAAAGAACTCTTAAAACTTGTATTAGTCAGCCAAAGGGGTGCTGATGCAAAATACCAGAAATCTGTTGTCTTTTATAAAAGGTATTTATTTGGGGTAGAAGCTTATGTTATCAGGCCATAAAGTGTAAGTTTCTTCCCTCACCAAGATAGCTGCCAACGTTCAGCCTTCCTCTTCCTCTTAAGGCTCTGTGGTCCCAGCTCCTTCCAATATCATCTGTAGGCTGGGATAAGTCTCCTCTCTTTCCTGGGCTCGTTTTTCTCTGGGCTCAGCTGCTCTGCTCTCTTCTCCAGTGTTTCCTCCCTGGGCTCCAGCTCAAAAACTCCAACCTCCCTTCCTGGAGGTGTGGTTTCTCCATGAGTCCCCACCCACCAAGGGGTTGTGCACTCAAGGTCCTACTGACATGGCCTAATCAAAGTTCCAGTCATTATTTAATCAAGTAAAAGTGAAACCTCTGAATCCAATATAATCTAATATGCCCAGAGGAGCAGAACAGTTTACAAACATAATCCAATATCTACCTTTGGAATTCATAAACAATGCCAAACTGCTGCACAACCCAATAATAAAAAAACCCAATTAAATTTAAAAATGGGCAAAGGATATGGATATATATTTCTTGGAAGAAGATTTACAAATGACCAATAAGAACATGAGAAGGTGCTTGGCATCATTATTCATTAGGAAATGCAAATAAAAACCACAATTAGATACCACTTCATACCTTCTAGGATGGCTATAATCAAAACGTCAGATAATAACATGTATTGGCATGGATGTGGAGAAATCGTAATTCTCATACACTGTTGGTGGAAATGTAAAAGAGTGTAGCCATTTTGGTAAACAATCTGGCAGTTCCCCAAAAGGTTAAATATAACAGTTACCATATGACCCAGAAATTCCACCGTGGCAGTTTGAGACTATTTTATGAATCCCAAAAAAGAGAAACATTATGTTTGTAAACTAATCTGTTCCTCTGGGTGTGATACCCTTTGACTGCATTAAATTCAGTTGAAGGGCCTTTGATTAAATTACTTGGTAAAATCGCTTTAGGGCTTTTGATTGGACTACCTCAGTGAGGTATGACTCAGGTTGAGTCTCCACCCCCTTGCTGGGTCTGATATAAACAGAAACACAGAGAGAGACTCACTCAGACAGACATGAGAAAAGGATCCTACCTTGTAAGATCCTACCATGTAAGAGAAAGGACTACAGGATCGCTTAAGCACAAAGCCCCAAGAGGCTGGGCCTACGGAACAGCTCAAAAGGAGACAGTGCGCCCAGAGGGGAAGGCTGAAAGCTTAGCAGAGATCAGTGGCTATCTTGCTTCACCAGGTGGCAAAGTCAACAGTAGCTGACTTTGGCGAGAAAGCATCTCTGATGGTGCCTCAGATTGGACTTTTCACGGCCTTGGAACTGTAAGCTTTTACCCCAAATAAATCCCCTTTATAAAAGTCATCCCATTTCTGGTACTTTGTATCAGCACCCCTTTGGCAATCTAAAACACACTCCTAGGTTTATACTCAAGAGAAATGAAAATATATGTCCACATGAAAACTTGTAGACAAATGTTCACTGCAACATTATTCACAACAGCCAAAAAGTAGAAACAATCCAAATGTCCACCAACTGATTAATGGATAAACAAATTGTGGTATATCCAAACAATGGAATATTATTTAGCCATAGAAAGAAATGAAATACTGATACATACTACAACATGGATGAACCTTGAAAACATGCTAAATAAAGCAAGTCACAAAAGACCACATATTACATGATTCCCTTTATATGAAATGTCCATATATTTTTACTCCTCCATTTAGGATATTCTTAAGCGAAACTAGCATTTTTTTTTTAACAGCAGTTAAACACAATGACCACTAGTACAGTTTGGCAGTGCTGCCTTGATTTCTGCTCAAGCAGCAGTAGTTTTATCCACAACTGTTTTAGCACCATCAGTGCAAACGTCAACACAGTGAAAATAGAAACAACATCTTGGTATATTATTATGAAAATAATTTTGACCTCTCAGACCTCCTGAAAAACCTGTCCTCACCCAATTCTTTCAGTCTTACCACCCAACACCATCTGGCACCAACTCTAATCAAGTCTGGCTGATCTATTTAAGGTCTCATGAAACAAAATTTATACACTTCTTTCTCACAACTTTGCTTGAAATATTCTTGTCATACCAATCATTTCCTTTCCTCATCAAATCCCAAATTCTACTCAACCTTCAAGGCCTAGCTCAATGCCCACATACTTCATGATGTTTTTTTTCTAATTATTTCAGTTTATAGCTTTCTTCCCTTCCTGAAAATATCATAACAATTATTATCCTCACACTACCATACATTGTCTTTGATTATTTAACTCCTGAATTGTTGTTTTGACTTTTTGTGATTTTCTTAATCCTCCAACTAATTATAAATGCCTGGAGTACAGAAACTCTGTGTTAAACTGTGAATCCTCTACAATGCCTAGCACAATGCAACAAACACAGCAGAAACATCAATATGTTTTAATGAAATCAATGAATTAATTCCCTTTTCAAATACAAAAGAAATTCAGTTAGACGAGTGGTCCACATGGTCTGTGAACTACTGATGGTCCTTCAGTCTTCCAGATAGACAGTAGATTGATTATTCTTAGAGTTATTATTGTTTTTAATGGGAATAATTATGCTATTTAATCAAAATCAGTCCACTAGCATCTCATGAAAAGCAATCCTCTCTCATTAATTCTGATGAGGTTTTTGCAGTACTAATCAAGAATATGTCAAGTAAGTGACCCAAAGGATTCTGCTGAAGTGGTTTAAAAGAGAGAAGATGCTAATCTTTGCTCTAGATCAGCAAAGAGATTCCACTGCGGAGTCAACTCTATCTGTAACATTTTACTTCCTTAAAAGAAGATGTAAAACAAATATGGTAAAAAAATTTAATTTGTTAAATCTGAGACAGCTGCAAGAGTGTTTGTTATGTTATTCCTAGTATATTATGTTTGATATGTTTTTAAGTAAATAAGGAAAAACACATTGTGTGACCCTTTGAAGCCATAAGATACATCAATATACAAGTATATACTATCTTATCTGTGCATGTTGCTGTCCAATTTTTACTTACCAGTGTATCATCTTGCAATGAAGCAAAAAAGAAGCCATAAAGGAAGTTAATTTGCTCCTTGTGATCAATAAAGTCAAACATTGCAACCAGCCAACGAAAAAAAAGTACCTATCAAGAGACAAAATGCTTATTGTTAGAAAAATATAACTGGCATCCCCCACTCAGGGCTGTTTAAATCACTTAAGTTTTAGAAACTTCTAGCACAAAGTAGAATAATAGATTTTATTTTTCTGAAAAAATTTCTGTTTGAACAGAGTTCTTCCATCAGGCTACATTCTTCCAGAACTACAGGCTTTGCACAAAAGGCCACTGCCGTTATTTCATAAGTGGCTCTTCTTGGCCAGACTTTAAATGGTTCTGAAGGACTTATCCTCAAAGTGTTTAAAAAGATTACCTTGGTGCTACCAGAACACTTGCCAACACAAAGCCAGGAGACGGCCTTAATCACAGAATCTTCTGATATTAGAGTTGTTGGAATCATGCACTTCAATATCCGAGTGCTTACAGAATTCCCTGGAAAATAGACAAACTCTAAATTAAATTACATTTTAGTTCTCATTTGTTCTCTTACTATTATTATTGACTCCTGTGCTAAAAATCTTACTTTATATTGAAGACAATAAAAAACCAACAGTGAGGCTCTCTTTGCCTAGAGGAGCCCGCATCAAATCTTGGTGTGTATTTCCATCTTTCTCTCCCATTTCTTAGCAAGCTCTGTTCTTTCCCCCATTAACCAAATAAACTCTTTTTACTGGCCTAACTAAAAAAAAACCCAATAGTGAGTAATATTCAGTATCTCTTATCATTACAAAGCATTATTCAAAACAAGAAATTAACTTCTAATATAAACTACAAAGCAAATTTTTTACCCTAATACGTCAATTTAAAAAGGGGGGAAAGACGGATACAGGGTTTCTTTCAGGAGTGATGAAAATGTTCTAGAATTAGATGGTGTTGGTTGCACAACTTTGTGAATATACAAAAACCAGTGAGAGAGAAGATGTAGCTTGGTGGTTAAGCACGTGCCTCCCACATACAAGGTCCTGGGTTCAATCCCCGGTACCTCCTTACAAACAAACAAACAAAAATAGTGAATTGTACACTTTAAAAAGGTGAATTTTATGGTATGTAAATAATATCTTTTAAAAACCTTTCTATCATAAGAAAACTTCAACAATTATTTCTATTTTATTTTCCAATGGCATAATAGATTCTGATTTATTTAAAGCTATGGCAGGTACCATGCATGAACTTTTACATTTAAGAATAAATAAATATATTTGTATTCCCCACCCCTCAAAAAGGGGGTGGGGGGATGGCAGTACCAGAATGGAACAGATATCCTTGGGATTAGCAGATAGTAATATCATTCTAGTCTAGTCTAATATTTTCATCGTGTTCTCTGGCCTCTATGGTGTTCTCGCTCCCATCTGACAGTAGAAATGATATTACAGAGAATGGCTTTGCATGCATGCTATGTCAACTTTTGCTTATTATGGCTTCAAGAATTAAAATACATCCCATCATGTCATCAATTTCTACCCCATTTCCCTGGGGAAAAGAAAGGAAGCAGTGATGATACATAATGAATCACAAGAATAAAAATCTCTGCTTTCCACTTGTGTGGTTTCTTTTAATTTCTTTTTTCTCCTCCATTTCCACCCTTTTACCCTTCTAAAGTTTAAAACAGGTTCACCACTAACATTTTACACATGTACCAATTTCAAAAGGGGGCTTTCATGCTAAGTCTAGTTTCACTTCCAAATGAATTAATTTCTAAAGTCTAAAGTCCCTTTGACCTAATTATGATGTGATTTCTAGCATATCTGTCCCTAAATATGCATTTCAATTTACCAAAATAGCTACAAAAAAAGATCTAATAGTTAATGGGGCGGCATCAGAGAAATAACTAAAAGGGAGAAAAGCAACTGAGGAAAGTTCTTAGGAAGATTGTAATGGAAGAATTGACATTATGCACATTTTACCTGAGCAAATTTCAGCTTAACAGAAAAAATAAAAATTTAGACTAGATAGCCAGAGAGACACTGATAAGTTAAACATAGATTTCTAGAAAGATATTAAAACACCCAAATGATCTGTAACTATCTACAAAAACAAAAGTGAATTAACTTTATTTGGTCAAATTTCACTTTCTAAGAAAACACAGAGAACTCATGAGGTAAAGAAGAGAAATAACATAGCCAGAAATCATAAACTAAATTAGATTAGTAATGTTGTGTTGCTGCTTTAAAACACAAACCTGCAAACATGACACTACTGTATATACAAAGAAACCTAATATGCAAGGGCCAGGAAATAGTTTTGATATATGTATTAATTTTTTTTAAATGTAGAAAACCTAGTAGCAGTGTGGCGCAGTATAAACACTAGGATACAATTTAGGAGAGCTGAGTTCCAGTTCCAGCTCTGACATTAAGCAAGTCTCTTTACCACTCTGGGCCTCAGTTTCCTTATCTTTAAAATGAGGATGTTCACCAAAATCCTCAAGATTGGGGAATGAACAATGGACTAAAGTAGACTTATTATTATTCTACTGTAGACTTATTATCATTCTAGCAATGGAAGAACTCTTATCATTGATATAAAGGCAGTGGCCACCAGAGGGTCTGAGGGATGGGAGAAGGAAGAATAGGTGTAATATGGGGGCATTTTCGGGACATTGGAGTTGTCCTACATGACATTGCAGTGATGGATACAGGTCATTGTATATATTGTCATAACCTACAAAATTGTGCAGGACAGAGTGTAAACTATAATGTAAAGTATAATCCATAGTTAGTAGCAATGCTTCAATACGTGTTCATCAATCATAACAAATGTATCACACTAATGAGGGATGTTGTTGATGGGGGAAAAGTGTGGGGGCAGTGGGGAAGTGAGGCATATGGGAATCCCTTATATTTTTTTATGTAACATTTATATAATCTAAAGCTCCTTTAAAACTAAACATAATTTATCAAAAAAAGTTACTACAAAAAAAATGAGGATGTTTAGGGTCTAAAACATCTTCCAAGTTTGAATTTGGATGAGAGATGGTTAAAAGGTTCTTTTCAAATAAAAAGAATACTGACCAGGTGTTATTCATTTCTTTCTAAGATCCCCCTCCCAATACCCTCCCCCCATGCCCAGTGAACTCAGAACAAAAAAGGAAGCATTTGCACAAAAGAAAAAGCACTCTGATTGTTATTGTCATAAGACACTGGAATGGAAACAGTGTAAACAGAGACTTGTCTTAAATAAGTGAACCGATAGGCAATGAAGTAGATCAAGTGATTGCTTAAGGTGACTTCCAGCAACATTACTTAAATTATTGTCAATGCTTCTTACAAGAAAAGCTAAAAATGGCTCCCATGTATTTGAGGAGAAGAGTCTTTGCATTTTATTTGTAAAAATATGTGACAACTAGTCATTTTAAGCATATGCACCCAGGAATTTGGGGCTCTTTAGAACACAATTTTATAATCTTATCAGATTGGTCTTATGAAGAGAATAGTAAAAATAAAGAACTATTGAACAATCTAATTCAAAGTCTGGAAGGCAAAACTAACAACAGCCAAATGAAGACAAATGTATCCCAACATACCAAATTTGCCACTGAGTGCCACATTTAATAGAATGTCAATTCCTTCTGGAGCTAACCCATTCTTCCAAGCCACACTTTCCACGGTTTTCAAATGTTTTTCCAAGGTTTTATCTTTACTCCGTGAAGTTTTAATGGTACCTGAAAAAAGGAACAATATTAAACAGTGGAACCTTAAAATTCTTTCGGTCCTCCAACCTCAATATTACAATTTGGGATTCTTTAAAGAAATAGCTTTATGTATAAAAATTCCCTCCTAAAAACCACTCAAAGCCTTTAAAACTCCAGAATATTTAACAATAATAACACCTTTACTGAGGAAAACTGAATTATGCCCCGGCATCACTGCTAAACTAACTCAAAGCACTAAACTTAGGTTACAAGTTATTTCAATATTAGGGCAGTGATTCCCAAACTTTGCTACACATTTGAATCCTCTAGGGCAAGGGTTCTTAACCTTTTTTGTTCCACAGACCCCTTTACCAGTCAGGTGAAAACCACAGACCCCTTACTAAGTCCACACTATACTGTGTATTATTTAATAAATATACCACACCCGCACCAACACGTCCCCACAAGAATAATGTTTTTTTTTAATTTCAATTCAAGCTCACAGACCCCTTGTTAAGAACCCCTACTCTAGGGAGCATTTTAAAAATCCTGATGCCCAGGTTGCATCCCATACCAATAAAATAAGAATGACTAGGAGTGGATGCCAGTCATCAGTGGGTTTTAAAGATTCTCAGGTGATCCCAATATGCAGCAAAGTTTGGGAAACACTCTGCTAAGAACATGCTTTATTGTTGTGTCCCTAGAATCTAGCTCAATAAACATCTATTAAATAAACAAAAGCATGAATGAACAAAAATATGCTTTCCTTTAACTATCCTAAAAAAGAAAAACTTCTAATTTCCAGATCAGTCTTACAGAAATAGGGTTTTCATAAAGAAAACAATCACTCTTACTTTTCTCAAAGTATCTCATTGCTATCTGCAGAGCATCTCCTGCTTCATCATCAGCATGTTGATAATCTTCCTCTGAATTGTTTTGTCCATGTTTCAAGATGCTTTCTGAGTCACTTGGTTTCTCTTTTATTTTCCAGGCTGAGAGGTTGGTTTGACAACTATTACTACCTTGTGAAGTCCTCTTTTGTGCCTGGGATCTCTTAACTCTCTTTTGAGTTGACATTACTGCATATGTTCTATACAGAAACAAGTGTCACATTATCATTAATCAGCCAAACATTCCCCTTTTTTCTCCACAAAAATAGGGTCCAGATCTGCCTGGATCCCCAACATTTAATACAGTACCTACCATACAACAGGCACACAATAAATAAATTGGCAACAATGCAAGCGACAAAATCTAGAAGGTTAACTTTTCCAGAAAGGCCTTGACATATATAGGAACAGAGAGAAACAACTCTCCAAGGTAACATTCATCAGCTGAATTTGCCTTTTTGTGGGAAAAAACAGTAAGAGTACAGGCAACATAGTAAGTTCACTCAAAACAGCTATATCATATAAGTGATTCCAAAAATAATCCATATCATGAACTCAATCTTACTTTCTCCACTCACTGCTATTTTTCTCCACCCCTCCTTGGTTTTGCTTTTAATCTTTATGTTCCCCATTTTATCAGTACTACGTTAAAAACTGCATAGGTCAAAAGCCAAACTGGTGGCCAGACTAAGGTTTCTCAGGACAGAAACAGTCTCCATTTATTTATTCAGTTTCTCAATAAATAATAACTGAACATCAACAACATGCCAAGCATACTTCTAGGTACCAGGGATAAAACAATAAAACAGTCAAGGTCCCTGCTCCCATGAAACAGGGGGTAGGAGGCAGTGGAGCATTGGAATCAATAAATAAGAAAATAACTAATAATGAAAAGAAGACACAGTGATGTGATAAAAACGAGGGTGGGGGATCTACTTTGGAATAAAGGTCAGTGAAAGCCTCTCTGAGGTGACCTTTAAGCTGAGATTTGAATGCCAAAAAGGAACTGGTGGAAAGAGAAGAGCAAGATGGCCCTAAGATCTTAAAACAAGAAAGAGCATCAATACCAGTGTGGAGGCAGTGGTAATGAAAAGATTTTACTGGGAGATGAAGTCAGAAAGGTAGCCCAGGGAATAGAGCATATTGGGGCTTGTAGGCCAGAGTCAGGAGTTTGGATTTTAAGTGTCATGGGAAACGGGGGGGGGCGCCGCCCGTAAGAGAGGGAAGCGCTACCATCTGATTTATGTTTCAAGGCCATTTAGCCACTGTATGGAGAATAGAATGTTAGGCGTCAAGGAATGGATTCACACCAATTAAAAGGCTCTTGAAGAAGTCCAGAAGAGAAATGACTGTAGCCTGAACTAGGCCTATGGTGTAGCAGTGGAAGTGGTGTAAAATTATTGGATTCATGATATGTTTTGGAGGTAGACGGGGCAGGAAATGATAAAAGAAATTGGATGTGGGAAAAGGGAAAGAGAGGAACCAAGAATGCCTTCGAAGTTTTTGCAGTAGAATAAGAAAAAACTAAGAGAATAGTAAAAATGAGACTTACCCAATTCCACCTCCTTAGAAAAGTTAAGGCCAGATCAGGAGAGCAATGTGTGTGTTCCAGGTTCCGAGTTGTTTCCTAGAGTCCTATGGAAAGAAAGGCGCGCGCGCAGCTTCTTTCCCCCTCCCGATGAACTGTCGCATCGCTTCCCAAGTATCCCTTTCACAGGCTGCCCCCGCGCGGAGCGAACTTGGCCACGACTGACGCACTGAGCAGATTCCTGGGCGGGAGAAAAACCGAACCCAACCACCCCTATCAGGGTAGTCCCGTCCTCAGAAATCAGGAGATGCCCTTTGCTCTCCAGGTTTCCATTTAGCGCGATGTTTAATAGTACCTCACCTGTCACATTCCCGGGCCCCACAGTCTCCGCAGTTGTGATACCGCCTCACCGATTCAAATGAGCGTGCCCCGCCCCGCGCATGCGCCTCTCCGGAGACCTAGGGGGCTGCAAGGCGGAGCGGCGCGCTCTACTGACGCTTGATTGGTTGGGTTATAGCTCTATGGCGCGCGATTGCGCGCGCCGATGCTGACGCAGCCCTAATTATGGAGAACGACTTGCCCTACCCACCCTGGCCGGGAGGTTCGCGCCATGGAGCATAGTGACTGGAGTCAACTGATTGGCTCGCGTTCCCACTGTTCTAATAATGTTCGTGTTCGTCATTTTGCGTAAAACAGGCAAGTAGTGCCTTCACTATTGAACTTTAAAAATGCTAAATTATAGTGATCATTTTGCCCAGATTGGCCCCAAATGTCAGGACTTTGAATATGTAGGAAAATAAGAAATAACAAACTTCACAATAAATGCTGCTTCCCCCATGCTAGCCAAGAGACTTAGTTTAACGGGTTTGTGACTTCTGATGCACTGAAGATAGGGAGTAGGAGGAAAGTACTGCTGCACCTGCAGTCCTTTTACCGAGGATGAGTATGGATACTCTCCAAAGTTTGCCAGAACGTGTGTCCTGAGTCAGATCTTGTGGCATCTTGCAAGTAGCCTGCAGTCAACATATAAAGGTTCCTAACCTTGAGGAATCAATTGACATTAAAGAAACTGACTAAAACAGCAACAAAGGCTTACTCTGAGACCCGAGCTTAGTTCACGATGTAATCTCTTGTTAGAGTAGGAATTCAGAGAGGAAAGATATAAACTTAAGGGCTCTCACTGATTTATTGAAGCCAAAACACCTGTAAACCATAGGCAAACCTGTAGGGGAAACTTTGCAATCTTAGAGATGAAGATTCAAAGATTAAGTTGATGTATTTGGGAAAGACTACAGCAGAAATGACAGTTTACCACATCTGATATTTATGTGTGTGAAAACTGAGACTGTGTTGATGGTTCAGATATTTCTAAGATAGCTGCTCTTTCTTATTTAGTAAAACTGAAACTTTCTCAAGAGTCTTTTTTCCATAGCTTTATATTTCATAGACTCAAAGAAATGTAAATTGGAAGAGCTCTTTTAGGCTTCAACTCTCTTCTTTTTTGTAGATGATGAAGCTGGGACCCCGAATGGTGAAAAAACTTGCCTAATGTGACAAGTCTGTGGCAGTGCAACTTGTTCCACTTTGTGGACACATATGTAGTGAGAGACAGTGGTTCACTTTTATTTAATATACCTTCAATGTTCTCTGAAATCATTCCTCTACCTTCCCTTGGCATCACCTCATGAAACATAACTCTCCAAACTTGGGAACTGTACTGGGATCCCAAATCTATGGCCTTTCTGGCTTATGTGCTGACATGACAGAAGTGTGGAGGAACTTAAAGGAGATTGGAAAGTTGGTCATTAGTATTTGAGGTTATGCCCCTCCTTCTCTGTCTTCTCCTCCCCCCACCCAGACTCAAAGAAGAGCCCAAATCTCTTGATATGAATGACCCTTTCTTTCCAGATTTCCAGTATTTATCCAGACAGTTTCCTCCAAATTTCAAAAATTTTTATTTTGAAAGAATGAGAGAAATAAGACAGAGAGGTATCAATTACCAAGAACAATGACAGTGAAGAAAATACAATTCATACTCTCTCCACACACAACCCCCCACCCCTTCCCCCATCCCTGGCATGTTAATATTAAACCACCAAAGCACATCTAACAAGGAGAAACAGCAGTATGTAATGAAAAAAGCAAATTTTCATACTGCTCTATCCAACTAACCCATATCAAATGTCCTTTCCCCAGCAAAACTACATCCAGTAGAATGATAAAGATGTGTAGAGGAGACACCCCTGTGGGTGATTTGGAACTCTGCCTACTCTGGCAAAGTTCAGTGAAGAATCAATGGGACTCGTGGATCTGTTTGGTAAAGAACCACTGTATACAACTTGTCTGTCAAATTTCAGATGATCAAGAGAACACCTAGAGTTTAAGATTCATATAATCCCTGCTCCCTCAACTGCAACAGTGGAGCAGCTGCCAAATCTTGGTTAGCTGCTGAGAATAGTGGAAGTGAGACAGCTTCTGGGTTAAGAAAATCCTAAAAAGATGTCTGGTAATGGGTTTACCACTTTAGTTTCAATCTGTGAGTAAAGAGGCTTAGTAGGTTGAGCTTAGACAAAGGCAAGGTGAAACTTCCTATTTTATTACTTGAAAATTTAGGCTATCTACTGACTGCATATATCTCTTGTTTTAATTAAACTCAATAGGGAGTATTTAAATTTTAAACCATTGAAGTAGATACTAATTAATTTTCCATATAACCCAGTGTCTCAAATTGAAGGAATTTTTTCTTAAAGTTTACATTTTCAGTTTAATCTATTGAGGGATTTCTCCCCCATGGGAATACATCACCTATTTTTTACCAGAAGTATAGGGTTCTGTTTGTATGAGGTCTGTTTTATTCTGCCTTTGCTGGAATCTATCTATAAAGGGAAGTTTACCTGTATAAGATTAGTTCAAAATCAGATACTTTTCCCCTGCATGTGTGTGTGTACAAACACATACACAGTAGTTAATACATTTTCCCACACATAATCTCACAGTCACATGCTTGCTGGAGTCCATCTCACAAATACACTTCAGTAGTAGCCATATACATGTACATGCAGCAAGATGTGAGAGTTGCCCCAAAGTGATTAAGGTGGTGCACATACGTCTATGTGGGGAGGTCATTTAGGGTATAGATGTACACAAGCCAATAGGGTCATTACTTTGCAGATTATATTTTTCCCTTTCCCCCAAGATAAATAAATCAGATGAAAAACACACATTGACATCAGTTGGAGGCAACTGCCTGGAAGGTCCACTTTTTGCACTTCTGCTTTCCTATGACACTTTCACTTTGCCCTGGGGAGCCTTCTCATACAAGGAGGGCTGCTCCTCGGCCTTCCCCGCCGAGGGCTTCTTCTCAGAAGACCGGTCTTCAGGCTTTCGGGCAATCAGCAGGCGGCAGGTAAGCAGGATTCCGAATACCAAGGCATGGGCATAGCGTTTGAGAGGATCGCCAACCAGCTGGTGGAAGAAGAGCACAGCCAACACAAGCAAGAGTAGGAAGAAGTTGGCCACATCTTTGGGACGCCCGGGCACAAGGGTCATGACGATGCCGCAGGCCACCTCAAGAGCTCCAATGCTTTTGCGGAGGAGAATGGAATTGATTCCCATTTTCTTCAGCAGAGGGAGGGCTCGGACATAGCTCTTGTAAGCACGTTTCTAGGGTGGAAATACCATAAGGAAATCACTGCACTAACCGTGATTTTAACATTGGAATGATGAAAACACAAAGCAAGGTCCTTCTTCACCACCATTCCTCTTCCACACCATCCAAGGGTGTTCCCATTTCTTTGCTGTGTTCCCTAAACAAAAGCCTTATAACTAAGATAAAAGCAAGCGATCTCCTGAGATCCTTGTGATTTAAACCTCATTGAGAACACCAAGTGGAATAAGGCAGATAATTTGGTTTTATAGTTAATAATTTTTTCTGATTTTCCAACATAACCTTAAGAATTTGCAAGAAAATTCACTGGGCCCATGAAAACTGGTATGAGTTAATCACATCCATATTTTCCAAACTCAGATGCATATGAATACCAACCAAAATGAAACAAGGCAAGGCACATCGTGGCAAACCCTTGCCTCACATCATGGCAAACCCTTGGACTTCCCTAATTTGGGATCTGTGATCATTCAGAAAAGAGCTGAGCCGAAGTTTACACTTGTGGAATCTAAAAAAAAAAAATCTTAAGTGTTTGCTAAGCAAATACAAAAATAAAATGTTTGCAAATATTAGCCCCTTCTATATTTTTAAAATATGGTAAGACAAAATTATCCTCCTGTTCATTGAGGTAAATTTTGACCTCTACAAGACAAATTCACTAATTTTAGTTCAAATTCATTCATTCATTTTAATTCAACAAGTATTTATTGAACCCCTACTATGTGTTATATGTTGAGATAAAAATGAATAAGAACAGGTAAAAAAACTCTTGGTCTAGTAGGGGGAAACAGGTAAAGTAGATAACATTACAAAGCAACAAGGTTAATGTTATACAATAGAGGTATGCACAAGGGAGACATCATAGGGCAGAGGAGTCATTGGATATATTACAGAGTAATAAAATTAGATTTATCTTAGAGTAGTTATTAATTCATATTTTTCTATTTCAGATTGGCCTGATCCTCATTTTGGAGTAAACTGTTGAAATTTCATCAAGAGTCTTATTGGATTGGTTCCCTGCTTCATTTTCATTAAGTATCCATTCATGAATAATATAGGTACTCTAAGTGCTCTAGGTACAGCTATGAATCATTCAAAGGCCCTGCCTTTCAGATGCTTGCAGTTTTTAAGAGGAAGAACAGATAATGTAAATACATAAGTGCAATAAAGCATTATGGATACTGGATAAAATTATGTAGTGGGTACGGGTGAGGCATGCCAAAGGAAGTGGTCAAGTCTTCCTAGAGGAAGGCTGAAAAAAGCTGGAGTGAAATCTTAAGAGATAAGCATTTGTTTGCAAGATCAGTAAGTGAGGAAAGGCATTGCAGGCAGAGGAAGCTGGAAGAGAAAAGGCCCTGAAGCACAAAATAGACTGATTTGTTGACTACATTGCCACCGTTCAGCATAGGTTGGGGGAGGGAGGGAAAGGAGGTAAGACATGAAACAGGGGAGGTAGATATGAATCAGATTATGGAGAAAATATATGCCATGCTATGACACTGGACTTTATTCTGTAAGAGGGAACGACATAAACAATTTGCTTTTTAGGAAGGTCCTTCGGAGGATGGATTTGGAGTGGCATGCCTGGAAGCAAGAAGTCCAGGTGACAGACTAGGTAGTCACAGTGAGGATAGAGGGAAGAGGCAGATTCAGGGATAATTTGAATGCAAAATCAACAGAACTTGGTGTTTTATTGGACTTGGACACTGAGGGGAAAGGAGGAGTCAAGAAAGACTTTCAGGCTTGGATGCCTGGGTAGATGGGTGTTACCATTCTCAAAGTTTGGGAATGCAGCAGCAGGAACAGGTTGAAGGGGGGACAGGGAGCAGGGAGGAACAAGGAATTCAATTTGAGGATTTTTGAGTTGAAGTATCTCTAAGACACATCTAAATGAACATGTCTGGTTGGCAACTCAGTAAGAGGAGTATGAGCTAAAGATACAGAATGGATAATCACCAGTATATAATACAGGAATGGATGAGATTGCCCAGGGAGAGTATGTACAGTGAGGAAAATTGTGTGGCAGGATACTACTTAAAGAATCACAAGAAGAAGAGAATCCACAAAACAGGCAGAAGAAAGTATGTTCAGAAAAGTAGGAGGAAAACTAGGATAGACAGGGCCCTGGAGGCCAGGAGTTCAAGAATAAAATAGTCAAAAGCACCAGATGCAAGACAAGTATTATAAGAATCAGGCAGAAAGCCAACTTGACCACACAAAAGCATCTGGCACCTAGAATAGTGTTCCACACACTCTAGGTTGGAATAAATGTTATGTTATTTCTTCTCACTTCTAGAAAGTGAAAGCGCCTTTATTTCATGGATTAATCATCATGAGTGGCACAAGATAATCCTCTCTGAGGACTGTTAAAAGACTAATGGTTAAGTGAAAAAAGCCTGGGTTTGGATTCAAACAGACTTGGTTTCAAATCCCAGCTCTAGTTATATATCTGTGGGCAAATTATTTGACTTCTTTGAGCTTCAGTTTTTTTCCTCAGCAGGACCAGGACGAGGGTAAGGTGAGTGAGGCTACTTGCCATGGCTATAAAATTTAAGGGGGCTCCATAAAACTCATTAATTAAGATAAATAATATCCATGATGTACAAAACTTCAAATTTTGAAATAAAAGCAGGATCTGATCTTGCAGTTGCACAGTCCTGCTTCACTCACCTCTCCCTAATCCTAGCCTTGTCAGGTCCTGTTTTTATTTACAATTTCACCTCACCCTAGTCCCTACCCTATTCCTGAGCATGTAGGAAATACAGTGTTAGTTGTTCTTCCTTCCTCTTCCCATCTTAGGTAAAATCACTGATTTTCAGAGTGAAATTTAGAGAGAGGTTGACCAGTAGACAGAGTGAGCCCTGGGCTGAATCAAGCCCAGGGCTCACTGAGGAACAGAGCTAAGCTGAGGGTTAGGGAACCTGGTGGTGGTGAAAAGCCTGCCCCTTTCCTCTCACTATTAACCTAGATAATAACCTGTCCCCTCCCTTCCCCCTCTGCATTCTGTTGATGGTAGCTGGGGGACATTAGGGAAAGAAATCTATACCAAGAGACTTTTAAGTAAGGACCATTTCTAATTAACACCACAAGCCTTCCCATGTGTCAATTCCTAGATCCAAAATGTAAGCTTCTGACATGATTAACACAGAAGGCAAGATGAGTTTCTTGCAGTCAGCTATGAGCCAAGACTTCCAGATGCTGGCTGAGTTGCTTCTGGAAGTGTTTCTTTTTTTATTAGGGCCAGCCACCCATCATTCAAGAATAGATTCTTACCTACAATGGAATCTGTAGCCCTTGGGCCCAAGTCCAGGTCTTTAAATCACCTTCCTATGACTTTAGTGATCTTTTTTCTCTCCATTTGGTGTAATTCCATATTACTTTTTCAGTTGTTTAGCTAGCCTCTTAAACCGCAGCTATGGATATTTTTATGCAGCTGTTACCTCTTTCTCTATTCCTTTTCTCAAGAGGAAACTGCATGTGGACAAGCCATTTCAGATTAGTTCAAATCTTAGTAGGTACAGATAATAATCTATTCTCTAGGAATCCAGACAGGCAGTATTTAGTTTGTCAGAGATAGAACTAAGCTTGGATGAGTCTTTATATTATAGGAAACCCTTTATTTTTTCTCCTGGGAAGTAGGATAGGGATATCAAAAGAATCCTACTATTGCCAGCCCATCATTAAGCTTAGTCTAGGCCACCCCAATTCTAACAATAGAAGGGTCACATATCTTGAGACTATAGTAACTAGGTATCTAAAGTCCTTAATTGTACTGATAGGAAGAATAAAGAGAGTTGACTGAATCACTCTCTCAAAAGGTTCTTGCATTTCACTTTGTTAGGTCTGTTTCCTTTCCATTGCAACCAGTTTCCTTATAGGGAAAAAAAAGGGTTTAGCCAAATATTCCAAATCTCTTCTATCAAAGGCAATCATCCAGCAATATCCTTGGACTGGGACTCTTAAACTAAATTCCAATCTTAGTTTGCCCATAAATTGCTTGGAGAAAATTACTATCTTATTACCTCAGTTTCCCTTTTTGTTTAAATTTAAAAAGTATTTTGGAGAATTAGTCAAAGAATCATAGCATCATAGTATCAACTGGTGGCCACACAAGCGTTTTATCATTAACAAACCACACAGTGAGAAATTCATACATTTTCAAGTCACAGTAATTACTTTAATAATAGTGATGAATCAAGCCCATTCTTATGGCATGAGGACATGAGTCAGATGTGAGTCAAAGCATATGGTGCCTTTCTTTAGTCATACCTTTTTCTTTTTGTCATTTATTCTTCACAACACCTTAGAGTCCATGATATCATATTAATGACATTAAACATGAACAGCTCAAAACTATCTAATAGCATTCATCTTCAGTTACAATTAATAACTGACCAGAGCCAGCAGCTAACAGGAAAAATTGGGAAGAGAGGGCATGTAGTTAGGTCCATCCATTCACATATGCCAATTAGGTAAAAGAAAAAATAATTTGACTAATATACTGTGTACTGACATTTATATAGAGTTTAGAAACAGGTAACACTAATCTGTGTTGTTGGAAGTCAGGATAGTAATTAACTTTGAGGGGGTTAGTAATTGGAAAGGGTACTGAGGGAGGTTTCTGGGAGGCTGATCATGTTTATTTCTTCATATGGGTGCTAGTTACAAAGGAGTTCTCTGAAAATTCACTGAACTGTACACTGAATTTATGTGGATATTTTGGAATATACACTTCAATAAAATTTACAGGGAAAAATTATATGAAAGCAGAAGATGGCACTGACAAAAATATATTTTGGCTAAAAATCTCAGCCTGGTTGCTATCTTAGACCATAAAGTCTACATAAAGGCTGCAAAATGTACTGACTCGTTCTTTTCCCAAATCTTTGTAGGAAAACCACATGTAAATCACAGGTCATTTTCTAAATGTAATAAGAGTCATCGAATATTTAATTGCCAACGATCCATGTGAATGATAAACACTTTTTAAGTAATTCTGTTTCCCACTTGTATATAATGCCCGCCTAAAGAGGAAGTTGGTAAGCCTGATCCTACTAATCAAAGTGGATCCCTCCCAGATTGCATCTTAGAGCTGAAATGTCTCTCTTCTGTCAAAGATCACTCTGAAACAAACTAGCTGTTGGCCATATTGAGAGGCTCCCAGCTCCCTGGCATAAGCTCCAAAGTATAGTTTAGTTTGTGATAGCTAACTATGTGTATTGAGCAAAGCCACTTCACATCTCAGGGTCTCAGTTTCCTCTTTGTAGGAATAAACATGCTGTCCCATCTCAGAGCAGTTCAAAGCATAAGTGAATTATTACTTAGTTGGAAAATAATGAATGGCAGTTATTGGAAGCATAAAAGATTACCTATAACAGTAAATAAACTGCTCAAACATATCAGGAGTGTTTCCCCAGGGTTACACAATCAGGAAGGCATTTAACTACAGGTAAGCAAATCAATCAAATCAACAGACCTTTACTATGAGGAGATGCAAAAAAGTAGAGACTTGCCCTATCATGGTCAGGGCCAAAATCCCTCGACTTCATTGTGATGGGATTTTTTTTTTTTTTTACCAGGAGGTCCCAGGGTTCAAACCCGGGTCCCTCCATATGGGAGATGGACACCCAACCATTTGAGCCACATCTGTCCCCCTGTGATGGGATTTTGATGTGTTCTTACTATTCTATCTGTGGCCTCTGTGCTTACAGGTTGGAACCACTGTTACAAAGAGCTGAATACCAAATTTAGAACAAGTCAGCCATTCATCTGTTCCCAGTCACTGCAGAGAAAACTGCTTACCAGCACTTGTAAGGTGCTGTCTCCTAATTTCAAGTGAATTAATGATGGCATTTAGCCCAGGGAGTGATGGGTCATGTTGAATTCACATGGGATTTAGTGTACTCTCTAATGTCATTTGCCAAATCTGGAGGAGATATTGATGGGATCCACTGTGTTCATTCCACAGCAGTAAGTGTGGATTTTTCTGTCTTAGCTGACTGCATAAAAGCCTGTTCACCAGGGCACATGAGAATAGCATCTTACTCTTCTAGATGCCTTATTTCTACTCTTTTAACTGGCCATTCAAATTAGGCAGGGAACCACTGCATAAAATAGGATCAATTATCATCACCTCATCAAGAGCATTTCTTGAACACCTACTGTATGCAAACACTGTACCAGACACTTTCATATGTTATCTCTGTTAATATTCACAACTTTCGGAGAAAAGTATTATCCCCATTTTACAGATGAGGAAACTGACACTCCAAGAGGGCTAGGATTTGAACCCAAGCCTGTGTGACTCCAAAGCCTGTACTCTTTCTACTAACCCTTTCTGGCTTCCCCATTAAAGACAGGAAAGAAGTGTATAGTCATTTGTCTGGCTGGTTTTTAGCAGCAATACTCCATGGAGGGGATCACACATAAGCACAACACTAATGTTTTTAGAACAAGATAAATATACTAGGCAGAAAAGCAAAACAAAACAAAATCTAAATTTGAAAAATTGATTTCCAACTGAAACAAAACCCCAAAGTATGGATTGGTTCAGATGATCCAATACAGAAAAGGAACAAGAATGTGCCATACATTTTCAACACTCAATTGTAGGATCTGCCATACAATAAAACAGTTGTAACCATTAGTGACCCCTCTACTGGGAATATTCTGTCATGGACTTGGTTTCTACTCTCTGCTCCCACAGCGTACCCTATGACTTGGGTAGGTCATTAAACTTGCTCTTCTTAAGTTTATCCATCAATAAAATAAGAATAGTTAATAAAATGAACATACCTCATAGAGATGTTTTAAAGAGCAAATCTTAAAACAACAGCAGCAACACATTTTGAGACCTTATTTTTTTAAAAAGCCACTGCAGTCAATACATGACTAACCTCATCAGTTCAGAGGAATCACTCCTAAATGGAAAATGGAACATCGTAGATAATCATCCCAGCTGATTTAGGGTTGGGGTTCTGAGGGGCTGTGGCTTCCTTCTAAGAAGCAAGAAATAGTTCCTGAACTGCATAATCAAGAGCCAACCAGAGAAATCTGAAAGGTTATGACCAGCCAAAACAATGCTACAATGACTCACTCATTCATCCATCCATTCAATAAATATATATTGAACATCTTCTTTGTATTACAACTGAATCCCCCCCCCCTTTCTTTGGGTTCAAAATAAAGCTGGGTCAAGTCCTAGCACTATGAAGTGGGCCCTATGCCAGAGGGACATCTCTAGCCTGTGGTCCAATGCTCAATGCAGGAGGCGACCCTGGAAAAGAACAGTCTGAAGATCCATTTCAAAGCCTCATTCTACTATGAAGTTAGATATCGTCCTTTCCAGTTAGATATAGTCCTCCCATTCCCTCCAGATGCCCCGTAGCACAGAAGCATATACATGCATGCACACACACACAAACACAGTGGTTCTATTCTGCTGTATTAAATTATACCTATTTAAATATGTGTCAATGTATGATATAAAATTTTCAAATTGTTTCTTCTGCCTCTCACTGGATTGCAATAGACAGCTCCACTCCCTAGGAAGAAATCTACTATAAAGCCATTTGTGGCCAGTCTTCCTTGGGAGCTCCTGCCAAGCTGGTAAGAAGCCTCTGGGTGACTCCATCTTAGTTAGCCAACAGAGCCTAACACTGTCCTTAGGGAGCAGCTTAGGGGGCCTCTAAAGAAGCTAACCAGGTTTGGGGCACGGAGAGTATACTGAAGAGGGATACTATGTCCCTAAGGAAAGGGAAAGCTAAAAAATACCTAAGGCATGCACACACATAAATATTTGTATATATGAAAAGTAAAGAAAAGCAATTGCATATTCATTATTTATAATCTGTCTTTAATACCCCAAGACAAAAATATAGTGGTATTTCCCCTATACCCTGTCCTTCTGTCTCCACCCTCTTCAAGCCCTTTAGTGGCTTCTGCTGCTCCACCCCCACTCCCCTCCCCAATATAGGCTGCCTTGGAAATTCATTTTGACCTGATTTCAATTCCATCTGGCCAACATGCTGGGAAGCAGGGAAGGGGAGAAGGAGAAACACATTAGGATCTGTCACTGGGGGTTAGAACTGGGCCCTTGAGTCTCAGCAACCCTCCCTTCACGCCAGGTTGTTCCTGTGGTGAGGGAGTCATGGAAAGACCATGTCTCAGCTCAAACCCTGAGAAAGAAGCCACAGATGCCTGCAAACATTTTCTGAGCATCTACAGTTTGCTAGTCTCCATCCATTTGCAGCTCACGTTGAGGGGCTCTGGAAGGCTCTGCAGTGGGCTCTAGGAGAGCTATCCCTCTCAATGTGTGAGGCTATTCCTCCCTGCCTCAGCCTTAACAGTCCCTCTTGCCTCTTTTCTTTCTTCTCTTTTGTTCCTCCCCTAAGCTCCTTTCTTTCTTGACCTTGTGAGCCCAGTAATGGGATTCCCTTCATTATTGGCAGTCTGGCAAAAGCAGTGAGAAGCAGATTCCCTTCATTCAGCCGGGGTGGGGAAACGAAAAGGCAAAGTGACAGGAAGAGAAGTGAGAGGCCGAAAGTGCTGGAATATCCCTCTGCCATCTCCTAGTACTCCACAGCATACAAGCAAGTCCTCATCACACCCAACTGGGGAAAGCAGCCCAGCCCCCAGGTTGCAGAGGAGATGTTTTGGCCAGTCACCTTCGGTGATTACAACTCTGCAGAGGGAAAAATCTGCAGAGATCCTGGCCCTGGGCATCCATAGGAGGCAAGGTGGGGATTAAGGACTCGTTTGCAGGAGAGAAAAAGCAGACCTTGCAGATTTTGCAGATTAATCTAAAAGAAAAATCCAGCCCTCCCTTAAGAGAAAGGGAAGAAGCAGGCACTCAGTGACCTTTATGTGGGCCAAGACTGCTTTGTCTCAAGGATACAGATACATACCCAGGTGACTAGGGCAATACTATCAGTCATACCCAGATGACTAGGGGAATACTATCAGCCTCGGCCTGGGATAAGGAATACCTAGCCAGCCCCTAAAACCTCCTTGTTTTTGTAGCCCATTCTCCCCTAGCTCTTTCCCTCTTTCCCCTTTGTTCTTCCCCAAGATAAATAAACTCTCGAGCTTGCTATAAACTCTTAGCTCCAAGGGAAGGAATCAGGCTTGCAGACTGGTTGCCTGGACTTTTGCTGTGGGCTGGTAGGAGGGAAGGGCTCCTGCCAATGACAGGTGTTACATAGGTCTTAGCCTTCTGGTTTACTGGGGGGTGGGGGTTGCTTGCTGGACAGCCCCTCCCCCAATAGGTATCCAGAGGCCCCAGAACAGTTGCTCCCGGCATAGCCCACAAATGAAACCGCTCTTGCCCAGCTGCTCTTGCGAACTGCAAAGTTGTTGGGGAAAAGGGAGGGGTCCGGGCTGGGGGTAGGGGTTAAGGGAATGGGACCGTAGAGTGAGAAGGATAGAAGGGGCGAGGTATTCGCAATCCCTTGAGGATGGGTTCCTTCTCACCTATTTGCTTCACTTACCATCTCATTGTAGGCATCCTTGCTGAGCCTGGGGGTCAACTTGATAGTCCCCATGAAAACAAAGAAGAGTCCCAGGGCCACTGAGAGGGCCACGACAGTTACGGTTCTGGGGGATGCCATGGCAGGTCTCAACTAATCCTGCTTTGCGCACCTTGTCTGTCCAAGGCGCAGGCAGTTAACACAGAGAGAGCTAGAGGGACGCTGCGGAGGCAGCAGGCAGCTAGAATGACAAAGGGAGAGGAGGGAGCTCGAGAGAAAAATTGAGAGATCGAGATTCAACCTCTCTCAGTACAACAATCGCTGGGTCCTAATGCCCTACGCTTGCGCCTCACTGGCCAAAAGCACAGCCCGAAGTTAAATGAAGCCCTAAACTGAGGTGGATACTTCAAGTCTTAAACGCGGAGAAAGTAGGTTTTACTTCAGATTCGGTCATTGAGCGACCCCTAGAATAAGGAATTAGGAAGACCTTCTTTCTATTCCTTCCCACCAGGTGCACTTTTCCTCTCCCCCCTCTATCTTCCTCTGGTTATTCATTCCCTTTTTCTACCTCTCCCTTTTTTCCTTTTCTTAAAGCAAGCATTAGTCTTCAGAGAGTGGTTGGTTTCTCGAGGATGAAACTGAGAAGTTGTCAGCCTTGACTGCTGCTAAAGGAAGTTTTTTGTTTTTTTTTTGTTTTTTTTTTTTTTTTTAATTGCAGGTACCGGGGCAGGGAATTAACCCCGGGACCGCCCATGTGAGAAGCAAGTACTCAACCCCTGAGCCACATCTGTTCCCCAACTCCAGAGTCTTAAATTTGGCATTCAAAGCCCTCCACATTTTGACCCCTGTATGTCTTTGGAGATATATATTCCAATACTTCCCACTTGTTCCTTGCCACCCCTCATCTACTATCTACTCATGTCCCCATTCATTCTGAGCCTTCCCACTTCCCCCATTTCGCAGTGCTCTTTAGTCACTCCACCACGCTTCATTAACACCCAAACTTTTCTTCAATGTCACCTCTTCCATGAAGCCTTTCCTTCTTCCAATTTCCAATAATAATAGCTAATATTTATTGACTTTATTAGGTTCCAGCCACCACCCTTTACATATATTAACTCATTTAATCTTTTTGCCAGTGCTGTGAGCTAGGTATGAGTCCCCATTTTATGGATGGGGACATTGAGGCACAGGGAGGTTGAGTAACTTGCCTAAGATTACACAGATAGTAAATGAAGAGCCAGGATTCAAACCTAGGCAGTCATCATTTCTAGAGCCCAAGTTCTTGACCATTGCCCTACTGCCTCTCCTATAATACTTTGTACCATTAGAATGACACTTACTTGATACAGATTAGCACTGTCATTACACACATACACACACACACACACATAACTTTTGAGAGGTAGTGTTGATTAGGGGAGAAAATAAATCAGACCCCGAAGGTCCAGGATTTGAATCCTAGCTCTGCCACTATCTTTGAGACCTTGGATAAATCACTGTCTCTGAGCCTCCGTTTCTACAAATGTAAAATGAGGACAAAAAATCCTGCCTGAAAGGGTTGTTCTAAGAAGCCCTATCACAGTATCTTATATATAATAACAGCTCAGTGGATGCTGTTCTCATCTTGCTACTTCTGCCTTCCTTATCTACTCCACAATGAAATTAGATTATAAGTATTTAAAAGGCAGGAGCCACTTCTATATATTCCGTAGTACCTAGCACAATGCCTTTTGTGTACCACATCCTCATACATCTTTGTTGGGGAAAAAAGTATTGGTTTAAATGCAAATCTCCCTAGGAGTGGTAGCACTTTAAGATATAGCAATCATTTACATCTTATAATGGAAGGGTTTCAGGCTTTTCTGATTATGATTCAACCTATAAATTACTGAGTGCCTACAATATGCCTATAAGTGAGTTAGGCACTGTAGGAATACACATACAAATGAGACATAGACCTTGCTCCCAATGAGCTTGCTGTATAGTACAGTAGAATTTGTTAAAAAGGAGGAATTTTTTTCATATACATAAAAGAAAGATTGGAAGGAATACACCAAAATGAAATGTTTATCTCCTACATTGAATATGGGCGTAAATGAGGTTTTAGGGAGGCCCATTCACATAGTTAAGCAACTGATCATTAACGAAAAAAATATATATACACAAAACACATAAATGTATGCATATATACACCCACATATATGCATACACACACGCATACATAAGAGCTAATATTTAACCTAATCGAGCAAGGAGTGCAGTAGCTTTCCAAGTCCTGAGCATGGCCACAACTAAAATCTGGGTGGGTTGCTTCTCAATTTGCTGCAGCTGCTGCTGCTTTAATTCACTTAAAAGATATGAACATTTAAAAGACTCTTGATACACATTACCAAATTGCTTTCCAGAAAGGAAATTTATCCTCCCATGAGCGTTATAAGAGAGTGTAGGAATCACCACATCATATCTGCATTGAGAATTTCAGTGTGAATTTCGTTTCCAATTTTATACATTTAAAAATTTGTATTTCATTCATTAGAAGTATATTAGAACTTTTTTTCATATATTTATTGGTCACATGTATATCTTCTGTTTATGTCCTTTTTCAATTTTTATTTTGAGTATTGGTGTTTTCTAATTGATTCATAAGAACACTTTATATTATACTGATAGTAATCATTTATCTGCATACTTGTAAATATTTTTCCCAATTTGTGTTTGCCAATACATTTGATGGAGTCAAATCTAGCAATACCTTTAAAATTTTTTCCATTTCCTTTATTCTTAGAGAGTTTTTCCAATTTCAAGATTAAACATTTGCCTGTATTTTCTTAATGCTATTTTATACTCATTTTTTTTACATTTGTCAATGTGAATAATTTTGTTCTCATTGATTTGTGATGCTTCCTTTATTGTATATCAGGTTCTTATCTTTTTACTAGGTCAATTTCAAGGCTTTCTGTTCTGTTCCACTGATTTGTCTGTTGATTCTTATGATAATACTACAATGTTTTAAATATTATAGCTTATGTATACATTTTAATATCTGATAAGTCAAGTCTGTCATCATTACTATTCTTTTTTAAAAAATTCCTTTGCCATTCTCCCCCATTCTCCCCTATTTGTTCTTTTAGGTGAACTTTAGAATCACTTTATCAAGTTAAAATCTCTTTGAAGTTTTATTTGAATTGAATTAAAGAGGTAATTAATTTTTAAAAATTGTTATCTTATAAAATTTAGCTTTCCCATCCAGGAAGATGGTATCTATTTCCATTTATTTAAATCCCAGTTGCTGAAAGATATACAAATGTCCTTGTCTTTGTGTAGCTCCTAAGACACTATGAAATTCTTTTTAGGGTTATTCTTTAGGATTTCATGCTATTTTTTTTGTCATCAAGGATGGATTTTTCCCCATTATACCTTCTAACTGGTTGTTGCTGGCATACAGGAAAACTATTTATTGGTATTCAGCCACTTTGCCGAATCTTTTCTGAACTCTCCTGCTAAATCTATGGGCATTTCAATGGTTCCCTTGGGTGTTCTATGTTTAAATAACTGAGTCAACTGCAAATAATGATTTTTGTCCCCCTTTCAATAGTTATAGTTCATTTCTTTTTCACATCTTATTGTTTTAGTTATAGGCCTACTTCTAACATTTGCCTGGCCTGGGGCAAAAGTACAAATGGAGGCCCACTTACCACAAGCCAAGGAACCATGAGTTGGAACACAAAGAGAAGCAAGAAAATGAATGCTCATTACTACTGGGAAATGATCATTGTTATGGAAGAGTCTATTGCTATTGAGAGAGAAAGATTTGACAAGTTAATTTGTCTTTTCTCTTACTAAGCACTTCTGCTACTCAAATTCTCCCTGCGTTCCTAAGCGCATCTGACTCTGACATCATCAGGAGCATTACTTACAGCCTTCGTGGCATTTGGATTCATTTATCTTTTGTTTCAAGTACAGGGGCAAGGGATATGAATATTCCCCTTAAGTTTGATTGACACTAATCATGAGAGCTGAAAGGGTTATATGTTATGCTGGGTCAACGTTGAGCACTAGATCCTGAGTGATGCAAGTGACCGTGAGTGCTTTAAAAAATTTATTTTTGTGTATTTGTGATATGAAGGATCTTCTAAAGCAGGGGCCCCAGGACAGAAACCCCTTGCCCAGGTCTAAGGATGGTACTGGTTGCTCAGAAAACTATCAAACACCTTTAAATGGCAGCAGCCTAGTTTTGTCCTTGACTTTAATGAGAATTCTTTAATTATTAGAGATATCATTTATTGAGGGCTCAGCATGTGCCTAGTGCCATTCTAAGTGCTTTACATACATAATCTCATAATCTCATTCATTCCTTACAGCAATCCTAAAAAGTAGAAACTATTATTATTAGACTTTGATTTGTTAAGTAATGTGATTCAAGGTCACATGAGTATCAGTTCCTGAGTTGAGTTTTGAAATCCAGGTAGGTCTGAAAGCAAAAGCCCACTCCTGGCCCCCATGGCTCCCTTGTCTCTTTGCTCATTGTTTGCGCTCATTGTCTGCTTGTTGTTGTTGTTTTTGCTTGTTGTCTGTTTGTTTTTTCTTTTTTAGGAGGCACCAGGAACCGAACACAGGACCTCTCATGTGGGAGGCGGGCACTCAACTGCTTGAGCCCTATCTGCTCCCAAAAGTCCATTTTTTTTTTTACTACCACATTTTACTAACTTCCATTTTGTCACCTATTGTAATGTTAGCTACAGGTTTGAGATAAATATCCTTTATCTTTATTTGGCTATGGGATGAAATAGAATATTGGTTTTTTTACTCTTACTTGAAACTGAACTGAGATCCAAAACCTGAGTCCCATAAAGAGGTTGCCCTCTTTATTGTCTGTTAGAGCCTGAGAAATTCTTTTCTTGATCCATGTCTTTCTTTACATCATAATGCTTGCAGTTTTGTAGGTATTTGCTTCAACTGAAGAGGTCTCTGGGTGACAACGATTCCAGGAGTCACAAACTCACATGCCTACACGGAGTATAGAGTTAATATAAGTGTGGAAATCCAGTGAGGCATTATGCAATAGGTATCTTTTTTTTTTTTTTTTGTATTGTGACCCCTGAATGCACTAGAAATTCTGGGGTGACTACTCATGAGGCCACTAGTTTTAGTGCAGACCACACGCATCCTTTTGGTGGTTCTCAAGGTGTCTGAGAATCCCTAGTGGTCTATTATTCCCTCAAGGTGTTTTGTGAGAGGCTGGTCTCATAGAGTATATGTTACTTTGTTTCTGGCTTGCTGTTACTTGGTATCTTATGCAAAGAAGCATCATTTTCATTTTCTCCATTTATTATGGAGAGGTTTGCTGTGACACTTAAAAGGTGGATGTGCTGCAGTTTTTTGCCTTGTCACAGTGGTCCAGATTGAAAGACCTTGAGATCCACAGCGCAGTGGGTACAATACACACACCTCTCACAAGGTCACAGCCTCACAACTTGCTCTGTAAGCTGAAGCCTTAATTTTATCATTAGCTACCATCTAGTGAGTATTCACACTGTGCTAGGCACTGTATACTTGCAGTGCATTACATACATCAGCCCTTTCAGTCCTCATGGCACCGTGTGAAATAGGTAGGATAGGTCCTATAATTATGCCAGTTTTTCATAGTGGGGAAATTGAGGCTCAGAGACTTAAGTCATTTGCCCAAGGTCATCTTTTCATAAGTAGCAGAGCTAGAAATGGATTCTGCATAACAGCAGAGCTATTCTCTTGACCATTAGTCAGTAGTTCTTAACCCTGGCTACACATTAGAATCACCTGGAAATTTGTGTTTTTTAAACTTTATAGTTTGGAATAATTTCAAATTTATAGAAAAGTTGTAAAAATACAAAAATAACACAGAATACTCCAATATACCCCCTACCCAGACCTAGATTTAACATTTAACATTTTGCCACATTTCCTATATCATTCCATCCATCAATCATCTATCTATCTACCTACCTATCTATCTACCTACCTACCTACCTATCAGGAAATTTATTTTTAATGAATATACTGGGCCCACCCACAGAGATTCTGATTTAATTGGTCTGGGGTGGGTCCCCCACATTTGTAATTTTTTAAATTTTCTAAAGTAACTTTAATGTGCACTTAGGGTTGTGAACCCCTGCACTATGCTTTGTTACCTCAAAACTCAGTGACTCAGCTGTATCTCAGGGAAATATGAGGCACACGGTGGAAAACTTGAAGTGAAAAAAGAAATAAGGCTATGAGAGGGTGAGTGTTATGTTCAACTTGTGCCTCTCTCTGTCTCCTGTAGGAGACATATGTTCTTTATAAGGTAGGTGTGAACAGTAAGCTCTGAGGAGAGCTTGCACGGTAATGGCTCTTTCCTCAGCTTGGTAAGATAGTGCTAATAGAGACCCTCCACAGCATCAGACTAATATGTCAGTTGTATCAAAATTGCAACTGGCAGCAAATAATGCGCCTCAATTTTAATTCTGAGTTCCTTTCAAAAGAGAACTAAGAACATATTGTACATGTATCAGCTTTTTAAAAACTTTTTATTTTGAAATAATTTCAAACTTACAGGACAGTTGCAAAAATAATACAAAACACAGAGAACTCCAACATACCCCCCACCCTGATACCCAGATCCAACAATTTTTAACATTTCACCACACTTGCTGTAGCATTTTATCTAACCATCTATCTTTGTATCTGTCCATCCATCCATCCATCCACCTACCATCCAGCCATCTATCATCTATCTGGCTATCTGTCTATACACTTTCTAAACATTTGAGAGTTGGGTGTATACATCATATTCCTTGAACACGCAATACTTCCATGTACATTTCCTGAGCACAAGGATATTCACTTATGTAACCACCTTAAGTACAGTTATCAAGTTCAAGCAATTTAACAATGATATAAAGCTTATGGTCTATGTTCTAGTTTTTTCATATGTCCCAATAATGTCCTTTGGGGCTTTTTCTCCTCCATTGTTAGTTCCAGTCCAGGATCACATATTGCATTTAATTGTCATTATCTTTTTAGTCACTCTTTTTTTAAAAAAATGTGGAAACATATATACAACATAAACTTCCCCAGTCCAACTACTCCCAAACATGCTATTCAGTGAGATTAATCACATTCACAATATTACACTACCCTCATACCACCATTCATTACTAGAATTTTTCCATCACCCCAAACAGAAGCATTATACCCATTATGCATTAACTCCCCATTCCCCCTACCCCCACCCCACTCCTAATATGTACTCTACTTTCTATCTCTATGAATTTGCATATACTAGTTATTTCATATGAGTGAGATTATACAGTATCTGTCCCTTTGTGCCTGCCTTATTTCACTCAGCATGTTATCTTCAAGATTCATCTATGTTGTAGCATGCATTAGAACTTTGTTCCTTTTATGGGTAAAAAATATCCCATGGTATGTATATACCCCGTTTTGTTTATCCATTCATACACTGGTGGGATTGGGTTCCTTTTGTCTTTTGGCTATTGTAAATAATGCTGCTATGAACATTGCTGTACAGATGTCTGTCTGAGCCCCTGCTTTCAATTCTTTTGCTATGTACCTAGAAGTGGGATTGTCAGGTCATATGGTAGTCCTGTGTTTAACTTTTTGAGGAACTGCCAAACTGTTTTCCACAACACTGCACCATTTTACAGTCCCACCACCTATATACAAAGGTTCCTATTTCTTAACATCATCTGTTTATTTTTTTATTTTTTTTATTTTTATAATAGCCATTCTAGTGGGTGTGAAGTGGTACCTCATTGTGGTTTTGATGTGCATTCCCCTAATGGCTAATGATGAACATCTTTTCACGTGCTTATTAGCCCTTTGTATATCTTCTTTGGAGAAACTTCTATTCCAGTCCTTTGCCCATTTTTAAATTGGGTTGTTTGTCTTTGTTGTTGAGTTGTAGCATTTCTTTGATAGTAAATCTTTAACATATATGGATTCCAAATATTTTCTCCCATTCTGTTGGCTGTCTTTTCACTTTCTTGATAATGTCCTTTGATGCACAAAAGTTTTTTATTTTGATGAAGTCCAATGTATCTGTTTTTTCCTTTGTTGCTTGTACTTTTGGTGTCAAATCAGAGAATCCATTTTCTAATACAAAGTTCTGAAGATATTTCCCTATTTTCTTCTAGGAATATCATAGTTTTAGCTGTTTTACTTAGCTCATCATTCCATTTTGAGTGAAGTTTTGTATATGGATATCCAGTTTTCCTAGCATGCATCAGCTTTTTGCAACTATCAGGACTATGTTGTAAACTGAGCCTAACCCAGGAAGTGTCCAGCACTTTTCTGAAATATTGTATTCCCCTGTGAGGGCAGCTTATGCACTGTCTCCCTGAGAGTGGAGTCACTAGTCAGTCATCTGGTCTTCCTGGAGAGACAGGGACAGCAACTGAAAGTAGCCGATGAGAACTTCCCCCAGGATCCCTGATCACCAAGCCATGAGGAAAGAGACAAGACTTCATGCACATGTTTTTCCTTAGTTTCATTACAGCTGTAGGGCTTTTTTTGCCTTTTACTTGGAGGCAGTAGAGTGCAGAGTGGTGCTTCTCCAAGTGTGGTCCTGGGAATAGCGCCATCAGCTTCACCTGGGAACGTGTTACACCTGCTAATTCTAGGCCCCATGCTAGATGTACTGAATCAGAAACTCTGGGTAATCCATGTTTTTTTAAAAAATTTTATTAGAGAAGTTGTGAGCTTATAAAACAATCATACATAATGTGCAGCATTCCCATACATCACTGCTCCACCACCAATGTTTGTTGAGGAACATTTGTTACAGATTATGAAAGAACATGATCAGACTATTACCTCTAACAACAATCCATGTTTTAATAGGGAATTTTGATGCACATTAAAGTTTGAGAACTATTGGCTAAAAATTAGAAGATTAAAAGTAGGGACACAAGCATCAGACAGCTGAGTTCAAGTCCTGCTTCCCCCACTAACCTTGTGACCTTGGGCAAGTTGTTTAAACCTCTAAGTCTCAGTTTCCTCATCTGTAAAATACAGCCACCAATTTTCTCATCTATAAAAAAGATACCTACATGGGATAATGCATATAGAGTGAGGCACAAAATAAGGATTCAATAAATAATACTCATTATTTTGATAAGAGCTCTTCTAGATAATCACTTTCATTTCCAATGTGATTGGGTTACTTTGGAAAAAGTCCTAATTAATAAGTTCAGAAACCAAGTAGCACATCTTAACAACTCAATGGGGATGGGACAGAAAATATTTCATCTACCAGTTCCTTCACAGACTCATGGAACACAAAAGTGCGGAAGCACCTTAAAAGCAATCCAGTCCTTTCATCCCAATTAACCTAACACTAGCTCTTGAAAGAAATTCAGGTGCATAACATCAGGAAAGAAAGAGACAGGGTATCTTTATTCTTAAGAGTTTACTGAGGAGGTGGTTTGGAAAGGATTGAAATTACAGCCTTAGGGTAGTTGTAGAATGTTTGCCCTTGGTGTTGAGTCCCAGGCTTGAAGTGGAGGTTCATGTACTGATGGTGCTCCAATGTGGAGCAGGCCATGGGATAGGTGTCCCCAGGTTATTTCTCTTCATTTAACTCTGAGAAATTTGCTACCAGGGACAGAATGCTATTGATATTGCATTGCAAATTTCAACACTATAAAAAGCAAAGTGTTGGGATCTTATTAAGTGAGAAAATGAACAGCATCACCAGACATGTAAATGTGAGGTAATAAATATCTGTGTTACGTAGAAACCAGAAGTACAAAGGTAACTAGGTAGTTTGGTGACAGTTTCCTGGGTAATTACTCCCACATACAACATAAGAGCTTTCTCATTGTGTTAACTTTTTCTTTACATGCCCACTGGACCTTCACTTGATGTTCCATTATCACACCTCCCACTTCAAAAGACTCCCTCTCTGACTTCCCTATTTTCGTTAAGTGACAGTGCCATTCTCCTAAGTACTCTACTGTCCAAAACCCTTAATGTTTATCGGTCAACTGAAGGGCCCCCAAAGTAATGTGTATCCCCACACCTAGGAGATACAGTTTGAAAAACAATTAGACACATAAATCCGGTAATGATAGACTCTTCAAATGAAAAAAAAAAAAAAAAAAAAAAAAAGGCTCACAGCCATTTGTAACTCTTCCCAGAAGCAACTTCTTGTAAATATAATTTGTAGATATACTGCAGATGAGATTAAGATGCTTCCCATTATCTCACCTGGGAGCTACCAGCCTAGAATGTAATTCATGTAAGATGAGCTGTTACCTTGGAAACTGTAACTGTAATGAGGATAGGAGGCAGGTAATATTGTAATGACTGAAGATTCTGATAACTAGTTAGAGATGGTGAAAAAGAATATTGAAGAGTCAGTGTTTATCCAGCACTGTCAAAATAATAGGGACACTGGTCTGGTAGATGTGCTACAAATAACCCATTCATTGTGTACTACAATGATAAGAGTTCCCTCAAAACCATTCAACTCCATTTTCTCAAATTGCAAGCAACCTTCTGATTACTAGTTTGGTTTCTTAGGAACCTTATTAGCTGTTAGGTACAACCCTAGATAGTAGGTAAGAATATTTCTGTTACTAGAGACTATATACCTCACTGGCATTCGGCTTGTAAGTGAATTTCTAATCTGCTTAGTGTTAAGTTAGTTCCTCAGAATGTAATCACTTCCAGGTGAACTGAAAAAATCTTGTTCTCAGTGTCCAATTCTGGACTATGGGGGCTTCACCAAGATTCATCTATTCACTTTTTTTCTCTGATATTTTGTGTTGTTCCTGATTATTAATGTAATGCATGCCCATTGCAGAAAAATTAGAAATTACAGAAATGTGGAAAGAACCAAGCAAATGAATCACCCTCAAACTTATTACCCAGAGACAACCATGTAAACATTTGGCACAATTCTGTCCAGTCTTTTTGTCCAATGCATTTTTTACACATTTAAGATCATATTGAATATACAATCTTTTATCCTGCCCTTTCCACATTTCCATGTCACTATAAACTTTTCAAAGACAAAAATATTTAGTTATTTTTTATTGAAGTATAACATGCATATGGAAAAGTGCATATATCAAAAGAGTATAGTTCAATGAATTTTTACAAAATGAACTTAACTGTATAACCAAGCACTCGAATGAAGAAATGGAATACTATCAGCACCCCAGAAGCCTCTCCTCATTTCTCCCTGCCAGCCACTACCACCCACCCAAGGGTAATGCTATTCTGATTCTAACACCATAGCATGTGTATTAGTCAGCCAAATGGGTGCTGATGCAAAATACCAGAAATCGATTGGTTTTTATAAAGGGTATTTATTTGGGGTAGAAGCTCACAGTTACTGGGCCATGAAGCATAAGTTTCTTTCCTCACCAAAGTCTGTTGCTACATGTTGGAGCAAGGCAGCTGCTGATGTTTGCCAGGGTTCAGGCTTCCTGGGTTACTCTATTACCAGGGCTCCATTTCTCTCCGGGCTTAGCTCCTCTGTTTCCTCCACAAGGTCAGCTGTAGACTATCAGGCGAACGGCTCACTTCTCTTCTCCTGGGGCCTTCTCTCCAACATCAAAATTCCAACATTAAAACTGCTTTAACTGTTCTTTGCCATGGCTTTTATATTTTATTCCCCACCCACCAAGGGGTGGGGCTCAATGCCCTACTGACTTGGCCCAGTTAACACCCTAATCATAACTTAATCATGCCCAGATTAGCAGACCAGTTTACAAGCATAATCCAATATCTATTTTTGGAATTCATAATTACATCAAACTGCCCAACTGCTACACTCGACCCCCTGAATTCCAAAAATACATTACAATATTCAAAAAGCCTTAAATCAGTAACAATGAAAGTACAAAATCATATCATAATCAGTTTAAAGAAATACAGTTTGTCTTCGGGTAAAGTCCTTTCTAGCTGTAGACCTCTGAAACTTACAAAATCATTTATCTGCTTCCAATATACAAATGGACAAAGGATAAACATTTTCATTATCATAAGGAGAAATTGGGAGGTTAAACATGAGTCATGGGTCCTCTACAGTTCAGAAAACCTGCAGGGCATTCACCATTCGATTTCAAAGTCTGAGAGTCATTTTTAAGACAATGGTTTCTTCTCCTTGGGGCCACATGGGAACACACCCTTTCCACAGGCTTGCCCAGTGGCCATTTTCTTGGTTCCACCCTCATCAAGCATCTGGGTGTCAACCAAGCTCCGGACCTCACCCTCCAAGAGCTTTGGGGTGATTGCCATACCTTACCTAATCTTTGGGTTAGAGTCTTAGCCCCCCTAGTACAGCGAGGTGAAGACAACATTCCCCCTAACCTTTGGCATACAAGGTTCAACCCTCTCAGAGCAACGAGTTGACCACCTGGCCTTCCCTAACCTTAGTATCCATTCCCACACATATTCCTCTGATTTCTGTCTATATAAATTGGAAAACTCATGCATTCTGTCAGAGTATAGGGTACTTCCTCATGGGTCACACTTTGTATTTCGCCTTTGGGGGCTTTTTGTGATTTTAGTCTAGTAATAGGTCTCGAAGACAAGAGGGGTGGGGGGGTAAGGAGAAGGATTAGAGATGTTTTGCAGGCTACTGACCTGAGGGCATTCCTTTGCATTTTCTTCTGGTGAGACAGGATTTTTCTCTTCAGGAAGGGGCTGGAAGACAGGACAGACTGGAAGTTGGGCCATGCATGCTGGAGAGTGGCTGGTACCTGCCTCGTGACTGGGAGGAGGTCCAGACTCTCTGGGGCAAGGTGGAGGCTGGGCAGTGCATGCTGGAGTTAGGCTGGTACCTGCCTCAGGGCTGGGAGGAGGTCCAAACTCCCTGGGGCAGGCCAGAGGCTGGGCAGTGCAGGCTTCCATTTGGCCTCAGGGCTGGAAGGAAGTCCAGACTCCCTGGGGCAGGCTGGAGGCTGGATGATACAAGGTTGACGAGGTGTGGGCTCCACAGGGCAGGCCATTGGGTTTATCTGGTAAAGTCTCAGCAGAATTTAGGGTTCCAATGTCTCCATCAATATTATCATCATCCCATATGTCTCCATCCCAATCCTCGGGGTTCCACTCCTTTCCAATCAATGCCTTCACTTTAATTGCAGAAACCCTGCGAGGTTGAGATTTTAGTTTCCTCTGTAATTCTGCTACTCGTACAATGAGAGTCTGGGTTTGATTCTCAGATATCTCAAGTCTGTGGCTACAGGAGACAAGATTTTCTTTCAAGGCACCCGTAGAAACTTTCATACCATTCATGCGTCATTTAAGTTTCAAATTTGAAGACTTTAGCTCATCTCTTTCTTTTGTAACTGTATCCAGAGTATCTAGGAGGAGCCAGCCAACATCATTATACTTTTTGACTCCACAAAATTCTGTTAAGGTGTTGAAAACACTCTCACCCAGATCCTTGCTTCTTATAAGCGTGGAAGTAGGGGAATCCAGTGATGCTATTTTGCATATCTCTATTGCCAGCTCACGCCATGGACTGTTTAGCAACCTCTTCATCATTGGAAAGGGAGTCATTAGTACCCTTGAGTCCAATTAGAGTAGAGAGCCAATTACAAAACAGAACCACCTCAGACATCCCATGTTTAAGAATCTGTTCCTCAAGAACCACTCCCGGTACCAAGCTGTATTAGTCAGAGTTCTCTCAGGAAACAGAATCAACAGGAGATGTATGTTTAATATGAGATTTTATAAGAGTCTCTCACGTGACCATGGGGATGCACAAGTCCAGGTTCCTCAGGCAGGCTGCAAACCAGGGGCTCCGATGAAAGTCTGATGAAAGGTCCTTGATGGGTTTCTGGGAGAAGTTGGCTGTCCAAAGACAAGCTGGGAAATTCTCTCTGAATGTTGAAATCACTTCCCCTTTTAAGGCATTCAACTGATTGGATAAAAGCGTCACCCATTGCTGATGCAATCTCCCTGATTGATGCAGATGTAATCAGCCATCCACACAGTAAACTCACTGGTGATCGAAGTCCATAAATACTCTTGTATTACAATTAGCCCAGTGCTTGCTGGGCCAAACACCTGGACACAATTACCTGGTCAAGTTGACACATTAACCTAACCATCACAGCATGAGTGTAATTTTTAATGGCTCTGCAAAAGACTATGGATATATCATATTTTATGTAATCATTCCCCATTCCTCTAATGTTGGACCTTGAAAATGCTTTCTTCTGAGAACTTTTGGGTCTATATTTGTCCATATCTCTGTTTCCTTAGAATAGATTCCTAGAGGTAGAATTTCTGAGTCAAATGGTATGAAATGTTTAAAGACTCTTTCTTAGTGCCAAATTATCTTACAGGAAGGTTCTATCAGTTTACAGTTCCACTAGCAGTATGTAAGATTGGCCATCTCCCTGCCCATGGTCAACTTTGAGAAATATCAGTTCTTTTTTAATCTTCACCTATTTGATAGGTAAACTAATGTCATCTAGTTGATACATACTTTGCATGTTCTTTTGTTCTGTAATTACTATTGAGGTAGAAAAATGCACTTATTGACTAAATAGATTTCTTTTTTTGTGAATTAGTTCTCCATGCCCTTTGTCAAGGTCTGTATTGGGATCATCGTGTTTTCCTTATCAGTGTGTATAAGCTCTTTATATAATACAGATAATAACCTTTTGCCATACTTTTATATATTTTCTGTTTGTTGTTCATGATTTAATTTTGTTAATTATATTTTGTCATATAGATGTTCTTAAAGTTTACATAGTAAAATCTACCTACACTTTCTTTGGTGATTTTTTCTATTGCTTTTAAATTTAGAAAGTCCTCCATGTTCCAGATTTCAGATGCATAATCATCTATATTTTACTCTAGGGTTTTTATGATTTAATTTATTTTGATCTTCAAAAATTTATCTTTTCAGTTGGTGCGAGGTAGCAGGCCTCAAATTTTAACGGGCATCAGTTGGGGTGCTGGTTACACACCAAGATCTTCCTGGCCTTCTCCCTTGAGATTTCAATTCAGTAGTTTTAGGGTGGGGCTCAGGAATCAGCTTTTTAAAAAATCATCCCAGGGAAGCGGCTGTGGCTCAATCAGTAGGGCTCCCGTTTACCATATGGGAGGCCCCGGGTTCGGTTCCCGGGGCCTCCTGGTGAAGGCAAGCCCGCCCGCACGGCGTGGTTAGCTGACCCAGCGAGCACAAGCAGCAAGGGGGGAATAAATGAATAAATAAATAAAATCTTAAAAAAAATAAAAAATAAAAAATCATCCCAGCTAATTTCTTTTTTTTTTTTTTTTTTTTTTTTTTTCAAATTCTTTAACTTTTATTTCCTACATGAATAAACAGAAGCCATGCTATAGTACCTTCCAGGATAATTAATAGAAAATGTTACAATGCAAGCTACTGAATTCTTTTCACCCTTGTTCTTTTATTTAATAAAAGTGAATCCATGTTATTTAATTAATAAAGTATATAAGATCTGAGGAAAAAATAGTGTTTCTGTACAAGTAAAGAAATAGAAGAAATCAATTAAAATAAAATAGAAAGCATTATATTTTCTTACATATATATATATATTTTTTTTTTATTATGGGTAAAAATCAAAATTCTCACAATACATACAAACATTTGCAAAATGATATATAAATATATGTGCATATATGTGTATTTGCTTACAAAAATGTTATTTATATATATATATATATACATATATTTTAAGAGGTGCTTAGATTACGTAAACTATTACACGGAACCCACTGGGATTCCCATGTTGCCCACCTCCCACACCTCCCACCACATCCCACACAAACATCTCCCACAGTGTGGCCCACCAACCTCAGTGAACTTACACATCCTGGAGCCTTGCCACCAACCATAGACCACAGTTCACACTGTAGACCACACTCTCTCCCACTCAGTTCTGAGTGGTGTGTGCTGATTTAAAATGGCCTACATCCGTTGCCACAACAGTACTCAGGACAACCTCCAACTCCCAAAGAAGCCCCTGTATTTCAACTGCTCATCCCCTCCCTACCCAAAAACTGTCAAGTGGCCAGCTAATTTCATTACAGAGTTGCAGATGGATACCTGGCCATATATTTTATTTCTTTTTTTTCTTTGAGAAGTTGTAAGTTAACAAAACAATCATGCATACCATACAGGATTCCCATACATCGCCTCACCACCAACACCTTACGTGGCAATGGACTGTGGTGAGAGAAGAAACTTAACGCTTTATGGCCTGGTATCTGTGGACTTCTACCCCAAATAAATACCCTTTGTAAAGACCAACCCATTTTTGGTATTTCACATTAGCACCCCTTTGGCTGACTAATACACCACCCAATTATTAACACCCTATATTAGTATTATATTTTGTTATTGCTCAGGAGAAAATGTCCTCATATTTGTCCTGTTAACCACAGTCCATCATCCACCACTGAATTCCCTGTATTATATAGTCCCATGCTTTGTACAAATCATTCAAAATGTATTCTCAGTGGCTATCATTTTCATCACAGAGTTGTGCTGTCATCACCTTAAGTCAATTTTACAACATTTTCATTACTCCAAAAAGAAAAATCCCATACCCCCTTATGCCCCCATATTGTTGTCCCTTAGTATTGAAATAATATCTTCTTGACAATGCTGCAAAATATTACAATATTACTGTTAACTATTATCCATAAGTTATATTAGTTGTAATTTTCCCATGTATCACCATATTCTTAACACCTTGTAATAGAGGAACATTCCTGTATTTGTACTATTAACCACAATCATCCACCACCGAAATCACTATGTTATACAGTCCCTAGGTTATCCTCTAGCTTCCTTTCAACTGACATTAACCTCCCTAGATGACCCCTTTCAGCCACGACATTTATAAATCGGCAATGTTAATTATACTCACTATAACATGTTATCATCAACTCTAATCATTTTTCCACATTTACAATCCCCCTTATTAAACATTCTACATACATTCAGCATCAGCCCCCCCTTCTCAACCCACATTCTATCTCCTAGTAACCTATATTCTATAGTTTAACTCTATGAGTTTACTCATCGTATTTAGTCCTGACCATATCTTGAGAAATACTTGCAGTATGCAACATACCCTGCATTAGCACAGAGACTTATCACCTCCCATCTGAATGACTGCAAGAGTCTCCCTCAGGTTCCAGGTCACTCCACCTTAAAATCCATCCTATACACAGTTATTAGAGTCCTCCTCCAGAAGAAACTCATGAAAAAATCTTTATTAGCTTCCTATTATTGCAGAATCTAGTCCAAACTCCTCATTCCAGAACTCCAAACCCTTCATTATCCTCCTGGGCTTATCTGTCTAACCAGCTGGATCTCCAATGACTTTTCAGCACCCACTCTTCTACCTAGCCAGGCCTGCATCCTCCTGGCTCTTGTACATATATTTCTCATTCCTGTTTTCATGCTGCAGCCTCCTACCCCTACTGGCCTCCTCTCAGTTTATTCAAATACTAGCATTCAACTCATTCCTCACCTTCTCTTCCTTTCCAGACTACCAAGATGATCAATGCTTTCCTAGAATTACCAAAGCACCTATTGTTATGAATTCTCCCATTTGAGTCTTGTCTTCAGTTAATAGCCTCTAGCACAGTTCTAGGAGCAGAAAAGCACACTTTACGAATGTGTTTAATGGAGCCAAGTCAGCCCTAACTGCGAAATGATTTTAATACTTGTTATTTCTGAGAGATAATGCTGTGGCCTCTAGGAAATCTTTTCTTTGGACCAAAATGAGAATATTTGACAAATTTCGAGAGATTACACTTTGTTGTGATTTGGTTTGCTGATAACAAAGTTACTCAAAGGTTATCTTGGTTTCAGCTCTTATTATTTTAACAATATTGCTTATCACCTATGACACGTGCATTTATTGACTTTCTGGTTGAAGAGTTTAACCTTTTCAACAATATGGGATATTTCTTTCCCCTCTTATAAATTTAATGATTTCTCTTTTATAGAAGAACATGCTTTATCAGATTAAATAAATATAAAGGGGTTAATGGCTTACATTACAGCTTCCTTAATCTCTTTTCTTTTTTTACCTCCCAGGGTTGTGCTTCCTCAAATGACAGACCTGCTTTAAATGAGTTTGCTTGGATGCTCAGGGACAGGGAGGGAGGAAATGACCTTTTCCTTTCAGTAGACAGGGTGGGATTCAATTCAATTTGTCAAATATTTATTGAGCTGCTATTGGGCTCCTGGCTCTGTGCTGGGCACAACAGAGGATGCCAAGATGAGAAATAATAAAGGAGCAGAAGGACATGGGAAGGAGAAGAAAGGGGAAGAAGCAAGGAAAAGAATAGAGCTGACTGCCCAAATAAGAGGGGACTAAAAGAGTAGAAAGGGAAAAGAGAATCAAATGTTCATTCTCTGACCTGGTCTCACATGATAGCACTGTGCTGTGTGTGCCTAGAAACCTGAAGCAGTGGTTTTGAGGCAGGTTAATACAGGGAAACAAGGAGAAGATGAGCCACAGCATGGCCGATAGACAACATGGCTGTGAGACCCCACCGAGACCTTGACCTTCCTTGACTTTGACCTTCCTTGACCTTGACCTTGAGGTTCCAGTTGGGAGGGGCCAAGGGGAGGCCCCTGGATATTCCAAACAGGCCTCACCATTAGCCCCCACCATTGATGGGGGAACCAATAACAACTGGGGCCCCTCCCCTTAGCATTAGCAAGGGGAGGAATAATTAATAGCTTAAAAGGTGACCACAAGCCAAAGCCAGCTCTCTGCCTAGAGGAGCTCCAGCCAAATATTGGTGCATATTTCTGTCCTTCTTTCCCATTTCTCAGCAAGCTCTGTTCTTTTTCCCCATTTCCCAATAAATTCTTTTTACTGGCCTAACTAAACTGGCATGCTCTTAACTTCTTTTATGTGACATAGCTAAGAACCTAGAGGAATCCAACACTTCTCGGGCTTGAGTTTAAACTCAAATTTTGCTTAAAAGCTGTAGTAAAATGTTGGGCAGTTAGGAAGGCCACAATTTGCATCAAGCATTTGCCTGCTCACGCCTTTAGAATGGAAGTAAATGATCTCTTAAAAAAAGAAAAAGGTATATATGCATGTGCATGTGTGTATAAACACACAGTATATAAGATTATTTTTGAATGATAATAACTAACATTTATGGAGTGTGTGCTTACTGTGTTCTAAGTACTTGGCATGTGATCAATTTACTGCTGTACCCACTAGTGCTAATGCTGTGCCTTGCACATAATAGGCATCTTATGTTTTGACTAAATAAGTAAATGAAAGTGTGACTATACAGTGTTTCCTACTTAAGCCCATTTATGATTGAGCATACAGCAAACATTAAATGTCATTAAATATTGGTTCACTTTGCTGTATATTTTTTTTTCTATTAAAGCAATGATTTTTACAGTACACACATGTATGCATCCTTTAACAGTTTCTTACTCATTTGGCAGGGTTCATAACCCCTCTAAAAATTAGAGGAATAATTGGATATGGTCCAGGAGCAGATGAAAGAATTAGTAGTATTCTAGCCTCCACCTATGGTTCCAAAGTTGAAGAAAAAAATTTTTTCCCTGAGGGTTTAGGGTTCAGTTCCCAGGTTTATCTTGCATAATAACACAATACTTTTCGGATGCAATGTAAAACAGTGGGAAAATGAATGCCTAGAAAACCTACGGCCCAGAATAGGACTTTTACTATAGCATGCAATTTGAGAAAACCACTTTCTCCTTCTTCTCCCAATCTTCCAGGCCTTTATAGATTTGATGCTTGCAATTCTAGCATTAGAAAGTCATGCTTTGGTTAAAAGAGTTGAACTGCAAACATCCCTGGGATGGGTAAAAAATAATAAAAATTAACACTGTCAAGCGAATTTTTAAAAATGATTTTACAGGCTTATCCAAATCCACCAATGGGACCGTGAGAAGTGAGCAGGCCGTGGGCGGGGTCCCGGGGAGGAGAGGGTAAGTTGGAGAGGGAAGGCGGCGGGTCAGAAGGGCAATAAAAGTGCTTTTTAGGACGGTCTCAGGAGAAAAGCCCCCTGGAAGGAGGGAGGGGTGTTCCTCGATACCAAGGACTAGAAGCCGGGTGGCCCGGTTGGCGCCTGGGAGGAGCCCCGCGTCGCGTCTTGTCGGCCCTTCGGGCTGGTGGCGGGTGCGTCGGGAGTAGAGGCGCCTGGTGCACCAGGAAGTGACTCTTCCCGGGTCGTCTTTTCACCAGGGGCTGCAAAGCTGGGCGACTCTCTGGCCTTTTCGTTTGCCGCCTCAGGTTTGTAAGATGCTTTATTGGTTAAGAAGGTGAGGGTAAATAGAGAACCCAGAAAACCCGATTTAACCCTTGCTGTAGAGAAAACTGTTTACTGCGCCTATCTGCCCGCGGGCCGAGGAACTGAGAAGGCAGGAGAGGGTGGGGGCGAGGACCAGGACGGGACCAGACGATGGCTGCACAAGGTCAAGTCCAGCCTGGCGTCCTCTTGTGCTCTGACGCCCCCTGCCCCTCCTGACTACCCTGGCCCCGCAGCCCGCCCAATTATAGGATAGACTTTCCAAGCGTGTGTTCTTTGTTAACCCCAACCAAAGACAGGATGGGCAGAGGCTGACCAAAGAAGAAGAGAGGAATGGAAATGGAGAGGCTGGTGAAGGAATCTAGTAGGGGCAGGAAGGAGATGACTGCGCAGCCTGCAGTCAGGACTCAGCAGTAAACTGACCTGTCCGTCTGGTTTAGTAAGGAACCATGTCTGAGGCCAGGCCAGGCTGAAAAAAGGGTGAACAGAGAGTTATCAGCAGGATGCTCACCTGTGGGTAAACATTTTTTTTCTCCAAGGGATCCTTGGCCCTGTGCAGATCAATCCTACCTCATAGTCTCTTTGGTTTGAACCTATTTGAGCACTTCAAGGAGGTTACCCATTCTAGTCCTGGGAAGTTAGTCTACCTTCCCATCTGGCTGCTCTGGACTCTGGGTCCCTTTCTGATCAATTCCTTAGGCAGGAATAGAGCAGTTGTCACACACTTTTTTTTTTTTTTTTTTGCTAAGGGGAAAAAACCACACAAGCATTTACTTAAAACAGGAGAAACTGTGAAAAGGAAGTAGGCTTTTCTGTGAACAGTTGTCCACTCAGACATTAAGAAACAAAGAAACAGAACTCACCCTGCCTGATATTATTGTGCTGCTTTGAGAAATTATTTCACTCCAGAAATGACTAAAGGTGATGAAAACCTCTGTACCAGGAGTGATGGTTGTTTGGCCCCTGAAATAGTAGGGTTCTATTTTAATACATATTTGATAATGCTGATGAAGAGACCTAGACAGGGCCCTCATGCTGGGATACAGGGCAAATGGGCCACAGTCCTGGGGCCAGTCACTAGTGAGAGGACCCACTCATTCACAAAAAAGTCTAATGTGTTGAAGACCAGATTGCTGTCTTCAAATCCCTCAGCTTCCCTGTTCCTCCTCTCCCAACCCCTAAATGGGCCTGCGGCTTCCTTCATCCTTCCTACTTCTCTGCCAGCCAGAGGGACAGGTTCCTGGACTAGCACCAGGGCTCCCTATGGTATGGGCTCCATCCCCACTGGCCTCCTTAGCCACCCCCACCCCCAGGCCATTCTTTATTCTTTTCTCCTGCCCCTTCACTCACTTCCTCTCTCTGGCTTTTGTTCTCCACATCAAATAAATTCTTCTCACCTTGAAAACATATGTATTATGAATCACATGTTCCAGTAGTATTAACAGGCTGTCCAGAGCAGGCCTTCACCTTACCACCTTACAGCAGGCACTAATGCAGAGGGTCAGGAAAGGTTTTTTTTTGTGTGTGTGGTTTTTTAAATTTCTCACGTAATTGTACTTATCCTCATAGCACTTGCATGCATTATTGCATCTTGCCAGAATTGCAGGGGACATTGAGGCACAAAGAAGTCAAGTGATATGCTTCAAATCAGAGGCCAAGGAAGGGCAGTGATACATGTCGAATACCTACTGTGTTAGTCTCAGTCCTGAGCACTTCATGTATATGAGGTCATTTGATTTTCACCACAACCCTGAAAGGTAGGTACTCTCAGTCCTATTTTTCTAGATGGTGACACTGAGAATCCTAGAGGTTAAGTAACTTGTCCAAGGTTACATAGCTAGTGAGTGACAGAGTTGGGATTAGAACATGACTCTGAAGCCCATGTTGAGTGCCTCTTATGGGGATGGAGTGGAGGGAAGTCAGGGTGTTGGTACCATTAATACCTGAACTCTGGGCCAGCTAAAATATATTCTGTTAGAAATTTGAAATCCCCTAAAACTGCTTACATCATATGACAGTTACTTTCTTTAGTACTTTAGAGTCATACAAAATGGTGTACGGGCTAAATATTATAACACCCATATCAGCATCGTCTGGTTTACCTTTTGATCATGGCATGCTAATTCAGCCATGTAGAGAGAGTCATGAAAGAATCTTTGTTAACATATCATTCTGAATTAAGGGGTAAGTTAACATTGGGATGAAACCTAAGGTAGAGAGCAAGGACAAATGAGGTAATTTCACAGCAGATGAGTAAGGTGTCAGGCCAAATCCATTCAAGTGTCCAAGGTACTTAAAAGAGGTACTTACACAGTGGTGGACAGACAGCCTAAGGTAAATAGGAAAAAAGACAAAAGTCTTATGTTGGAGGAAGAGGGATCCCTTCCTCTTTCCAAAGTGAGGTCCTCCACTTGTCTTCCCAGACTCCTCTGTTCTAACTCTTCCAGCTTTTGCCTCATAGTTTCTCTCACTATTTCTTCCCTTTACTCCCCTCTTTTTTCATTATCACCATCCCCACTCAATTCCATATTGTCATTAAACATATCACGACAGCTATTATTAGCACTTATTGAACTTTCGCCAGGTACTAGATACTGCTAAGAGCTTTACAAACATTGTCTCTTATTAATCTTACACTAAGTACTTTTTTATTATCTTTATTTAACTCTTACAACCACCATATAAGGTAGGTACTATTACTATCTCCATTTTACAGATGACAAAAGGGAAGGCAGAGGGAATGATTAACTTGCTAAAGTCCACCTAGCTAGTAAGTGCTGGAGCCAGTAGACCACCCAGGTCTGTCTGACTCTACGGTCTGCACTCCTAAAATCTCAAAACCTTCATTTATCCCCAGTGCCTACTCCTTCCTTTTGCCTTGGGTCCCTTCTTTTACCTCAGACTCACTCAAGGCATTTCCCTTGGCCTTCATGGTACTGCTCTCTCCAGATTTTCTTTCTGGGTCACCAGCATCTCTTCTTGCTCTCCAAATCTTGGCTTTTCCCCAAGTTTCGTCATTGGCCTTTTGCTCTTCTCTTGACTCAAAACTCTCTTTTTATCTTACAGTTTGTACTTCTTATGGGCACTTGACCAAATCTCTAGCACTGACTTCTCTCCCGACTTCTAGTACTGCTTCTCCACTGATTTGTTAGACATTTCCATTTGGATAGTTCCCTACCATTTCAAACACAACACTACTCAAACATTAATTTGCTTTTACTAACTTCCCCATTTAATCTTTATTTCTCTATGTAAAGCCTCCATCAGTTCACTCACAATAAAGTCCATATTCTTTTCAGGGATCAAAGTTCTTCCACAGTCTTACTTTGACTTAAATTTTCAGCCTTGTTGATTCTGTTCCTTAAAATGAATCTGCTGTTTTAGCCATACAGTCTACTCACTGTCCTCCAGACATCTAATTTACATCCCTGCCATCTTTAAGACCTAGTTCAAGGCCTACCTTTTCTGGAAAGCCTTTCCTGACCACTCATCAGGAACTCTGCATCGTGTGTTATTTACTGTGATCTTTTCCTGTGTCTGCATTTGATCTCCTCAATCAGATTGTAGTCTTTGCGTCCCCTCCATTATCCATGTGCACAGTGCCTTGCACATGGTAAGTGCTTACTAAATATTAGCTGATTGATTGGCTGTTGGGTGGGAGGGTGAAATAGGGGAGAAATTGGCCATAGAAGATAGCCAGAGAGGTAAACTCTTTCGTGGAGGACAAAGACAATGCTTTCCTCCTCTTTTTATTTTGGGAGCCTAAAACAGTGTCTAGCACACAGTAATTCAGTTCTGTTCCACAGGTGTGCTTTTACTGAGTTTCTACTCTGTGTGCTAGGTGCTGGGTTCCATAAGGGTTTGCAAGTGAATGAAGGGGTTTGGGAGTTGTGCCTCCATATCCCAACTTCTGCATATCAAATACTTACTTGCATATGAATTTCAGTATGTTTCTTTGGTTGGTAGATATTAAGAGAAGAGTCATTTTGTGGTCCTAGTGGACAACCTGAGATGCTTCCTCTCCAGGGTGGGTCTCCTTTCTGACCTAGGGCTCCTTCTCAGGTTGGTCACAGCTCTTTTTGGGCACAACATATGAGGGACATTTCACCCAGGTGGTAGCTAAGAAGTATCAAATAAGACCAAAAAAAATCGAAACCAAGCCAAGATCTTGGACTCCTAGATAGTTCTGGGCAGGAAAGGTAAGGCCCAGGCTGATGTCCATTCCCATTAACAAGTCTGAATCTGTGGACCTGCTGAAATTCTGTATTCCTAATGTAACTAATGTGGCATTACATGGATTCATGTGGTCACCTAACGTAACTTGTCTGGGGCAAACTTGGGGACATCTGAAGAGTGTTAGTGGAAATGCTTTGGGATCACAGAAAATGTTCTTCTTGTCTTTTTTTTTTTTTTTTTTAATGATTTATTTATTTACTTTCATCCATTTTTACCCGCCCCCCCCCCCCTGTTTTGCTATTGTGTGTGTGTGTGTGTGTGTGTCCATTTGCTGCACAATTTGCTGTGTCTGTTTCCTGCCGTCACTTCTCATCCTTCTCCTCCTGTCTTCACTGGGATTCAATCCTGGGGACATCTGATATAGGAGAGAGGCATCCTACCACCTGCGCCACCTTAGTTTTTGGTTTTTCAGTGCATCTCGTCTTGGCTTTCTCTTGCGTCACTCTCCTGTTAAGTCATCATCTTGCTGCAGTGGCTCGGCTGGGCCTGAAGGCGCACCGGCACGCAGGGCCTGTGGGGCTCACCTGTGTACGGGGCCTGGTGGCCCGTGCACCTTCTATATTTTTTCTTTATTTTTACCAAGAGGTCCCGGGGATCAAACCCAGGTCCCTCCATATGGGAGATGGACGCCCAACCATTTGGACCACATCCGCACCACCACATACATTTAAAAAAAAATAAATATATACATTTCTCAATTAAATATAATGTATACATATAAAAATTTTTTTAAATCAAACAATATGTTACACAATATATTTGGTTCATAGTAACACATTCATACAGTATTTGCCTTTTTGTGTCTGGCTTGCTTCACTCAACATAATGTCCTCCAGGTTCATCCATGTTTTCATGTGCTTTACGACTTCATTTCTTTTTACAGCTGCATAATAGTCCATCGTGTGAATAGACCACAGTTTATGCATTCATCAGTTGATGGACACCTGGGTTGTTTCCAACTTTTGGCAATGGTGAATAATGTGGCTATGAACATCGGTGTGCAGATGTCTGTTCCTGTCGCTGCTCTCAGTTCTTCTGGGTATATACCCAGTAGTGGTATTGCAGGGTCACGTGGCAAGTCTATATTCAACTTCTTTCGGAACTGCCAGACAGTCCTCCACAGTGGCTGTACCATTCTGCATTCCCACCAACAGTGAAGAAGTGTTCCTATCTCTCCACATCCTCTCCAACACTTGTAGTTCTCTGTCTTTTTAATAGTGGCCATTCTGGTAGGTATGAAATGATATCTCATTGTAGTTTTGATTTGCATTTCCCTAATCACGAGTGATGTTGAGCATTTCTTCATGTGTTTTCTTGCCATTTGTATTTCTTCTTCGGAGAAATGTCTATTCAAGTCTTTCACCCATTTTTTAATTGGGTCATTTGTCTTTTTATTGTTGAGTTGTAACATCTCTTTATATATCCTGGATATTAAACCCTTATCAGATAAGTGCTTTCCAAATATTTTTCCCATTGAGTTGGCTGCCTTTTCACCCTTCTGACAAAGTCCTGTGAGGTACAAAAGTGTTTAATTTTGAGGAGGTCCCATTTATCTATTTTTTCTTTTGTTGCACGTGCTTTGGGTGTAAGGTCCAAGAAACCACCACCTACTACAAGGTCTTGAAGATGTTTCCCTACATTTTCTTCTAGTAGTTTTATGGTCCTGGCTTTTATATTTAGATCTTTGATCCATTTTGAGTTGATTCTTGTATAAGGGGTGAGATAGGGGTCCACTTTCATTCTTTAGGTTATAGATATCCAGTGCTCCCAACACCATTTGTTGAAGAGACTGTTTTTTCCCATTAGCGTGGGCTTGGTAGGTTTGTCAAAAACCAGTTGACTGTATAGGTGAGGGTATATTTCTGGGTTCTCAATTCTATTCCACTGATCGATGTGTCTATCTTTATGCCAGTACCATGCTGTTTTGACCACTGTACCTTTGTAATATGTTTCAAGGTCAGGCAGTGAAATTCCTCCCACATTGCTCTTCTTTTTTAGAATGCTTTTGGCTATTCAGGTACACTTACCCTTCCAGATGAATTTGGTAATTGCCTTCTCTAATTCTGTAAGTAAGCTGTTGGGATTTTGATTGGTATTGCATTGAATCTATAAATCAGTTTGGGCAAGATTGACATCTTCACGATATTTATTCTTCCAATCCATGAACACGGAATGTCTTTCCATTTGTTTAGGTCTTTTTAAAATTTCTTTTAGCATTGTTTTGTAGTTTTCTGCATATAGGTCCTGTACTCTTTGGTTAAATTAACTCCTAGTTATTTGAGACTTTTTGTTACTATTGAAAATGGAATATTCCTCCTGATTTCCTCCTCAGGTTGTTCAGTACTAGTGTACAAAAACATTACTGATTTTTGCGTGTTGATCTTGTATCCTTCCACTTTGCTGAACTCATTTATTAGTTCAAGTAGCTTTGTTGTGGATACTTCAGGATTTTCCAAGTACAGGATCATGTCATCTGCAAACAGTGAGAGTTTTACTTCCTCTTTTCCTATTTGGATGCCTTTAAATTTTTTGTCTTGTCTAATTGCCCTAGCTAGAACTTCTAGTACAATGTTGAATAACAATGGTGACAGTAGGCATCCTTGTCTTGTTCCCGATCTTAGAGGGAAAGCTTTCAACCATTCCCCATTGAGTATGATGTTGGCTGTGGGTTTTTCATATACGCCTTTTATCATATTGGGGAATTTTCCTTCTATTCCTATCTTTTAAAGTGTTTTTATAAAAAACGGATGCTGGATTTTGTCGAATGCCTTTTCTGCATTTATTGAGATGTTCATGTGGTTTTTTTCCTTTAATTTGTTAATGTGGTGTATTACATTGATTGATTTTTTTATGTTGAACCAGCCTTGCATACTAGGAATAAATCCCACTTGGTCGTGATGTATAAGTCTTTTGATATGCTGTTGGATTCGACTTGCAAGTATTTTGTTGAGAATTTTTACATCTATGTTCATGAGAGAGATTGGTCTGTAATTTTCTTTTCTTGTGGAATCTTTATCTGACTTTGATATTAGGGTGATGTTGGCTTCATAAAATGTGTTGGGTAATTTTCCCTCGTCTTCGATTTTTTGGAAGAGTGTAAACAGGATTGTTGTTAATTCTTTTTGAAATGCTTGGTAGAATTCACCTGTGAAGCCATCTGGTCCTGAAATTTTCTTTGCTGGGAGATTTTTGATGACGGATTCAATATCTTTAAATGTGATTGGTTTGTTAAGTTCTTGTATTTCTTGTTGTGTCAGTGTAGGTTGGTTGTGCGTGTCTAGAAATTTGTCCATTTCATCTAGGTTGTCTAGTTTGTTGGCATATAGTTTCTCATAATATCCTCTTAAGATTCTTTTTATTTCTGTGGGGTCATTTATAACTTCCCCCCTTTCATTTCTGATTACATTTATTTGCATCTTCTCTCTTTTTTTCTTTGTTAGTCTAGCTAGCGGTTTGTCAATTTTATTGATCTTCTCAAAGAACCAGCTTTTGGTTTTGTTGATTTTCTCTATTGTTTTTCTGTTCTCATTT